>JAMKCH010007990.1:0-30674 GCA_023653785.1 Ophioderma brevispina
CACCGTGACCCCAAGTTTGGTTTAAATCCATCAAAGTATGAGGATATTTACATGCAAATGTTCACCCTTTTTTCACATAAACAACAGACATCAACAACACTGGACAAAGTGATCCCTATGTGTCTTAAAAAAAAAAAAAAAAAAAAAAACACACACACCACAAAATTATGGCTACATTTTTAGCTATAACCAAAAAGGCCTTCAAAAAAAAAAAAAAAAAAAAAAAAAATGATTTTTCCATAGACTTATTAGTTCAGTTTGGCGAAAATGTGTATTTTTGTACTGGTTTTTCAGAGGCGTATCCAGCTAGGAACATAGACCTGGGGTCCCAAACTGCGATGAACTTTTCCCCTTTGGAAATTGAAACTGGCACCCCCATTCCCCATCTCTTTGAATGTTGCATAACCCACATAGCTATAAACTTTTATATCGGCGAGCGTGCGAGCCGGAAAATTTTTTGGGAAAAATTGTGTCGGCAAATGGACAAGTTTTGGGGCACCAACCCCTACCCCCCATGAAATGGTCTGGGAACGCCCCTGCCTGTAATTAAATAACAATTCAACAGACGGTTTTCGCCAAAAAGTTCTATAATATATAGAGCGGCAAAACGTTACGTAATCTTTAGAAATTCATCGGCTCGCATGTTTTGCGCCACAAAAAAAACATCGAGTACCAACAATAGAAGCAATGGCTGCCTCCGCTTTCTTCCACATACTGTGTGTGCCGCTTTGCATCTACAACTAATCGGTGGTGATACCAATTGATGTGTTAGAGGTGGCCAGGTGTAATAATAGTGCCCCTGGATCATGTTCTCAGACTACTCTTTTTTCTATAATGCAATGCGCGCCTAGGTGAAAAGATGTATTCATTGGGAAAATCCCAATCCCTGGACGACCTATTTCCTGGACGATCTACTATTAATCCCTATTCATATCGGCGAGCTTTATCAATAATCAATCCACTCCGTCACTCAGTTTTACTCTGCACGATAACTAGTAACTTTGACCGTGCTCACAGGAATCACTCACAGTATAAAACTAAATTATTTCATTAAGTTTTTCAAGACATTTTTCTCCGGTGTTTCACCATAATATTTGCTACTCTCATTTGGGCCAGGAGGACACAACAATCCCTCACATAAGTATTTTTTTACATAAGTGAAAAAATCACTCCAAAAAGAGTGTGATTTTCCTCTCGTTTGAGGAGTTAAACAAAGTACAACCTTTTGGGTAGTGAAACTAAGGACAACACGAAAACGAGTGGAAACCCTCCTTTGGTTTAATGTCCTTGTGAAATAAAAAAACATAGAAAACAAACTATCAAAACAGTGCTACTTTAACATTTACGTGTGTATGCCTATAAACGAAAACTCTGCACGGTTATCCTGTTTTAATTAGATCCGGGTAGGGGCTAGAAGCTGATCTTCAATTCACCCATTTGTTGTGTTACCGGACACTGATAACTAAAAGATAATTGCCCATTAAAGGGAACAATAGTGAACAATAGCGTTTAGATATCCAGGAAGTAATTCGTCCATGTATACTCTATTCATTAGGGCGGTTTATTTAAATCAATTCATTTCATTCGTTGTGTTGGCATGGGTAGGACAAATTTAACCACCCAATACACCAACATCCAACAACTTATATTTTGGCGGATTGTTTGTACCGAGATGACATTCTTGTGGGTATACAAGCACCCAAACTAATAATTATTTAATTCCGTGCAAGAATATCAAAAATGAATCAGCGCCCAGCACGAACGACTAGTTTTGAATGGGCGTTCACCTCCCTTGGTGTTTTCGCGCCCCTTTTCCATATTTTTTTTCAGCCCTTTTCCTTTTGTTTTCTGTTTTTTACTTTTTTATGTTTTTTTAATTCCCCTTTAAACTCAAGAGTCCCTTGCATTAATTTGCGTTCCGTTTCCTTTAAACTATGTTCAACCCCTTTTTTTCAGTTTTGAACGCCCTTTATTTTTTCGTTTAGCTCCGCATTCCTTTCCTATTTTAGCGCCCCTTTAATTCCTTAAACTTTTTCTCAACCTTTGTTCCTTTTTGGCGCCCTTTGGTCTTTTTTTTGTCAATTTTTCTTCTCTTTCTCTTCTCAGTTTTGCTGCACCGTTTTTTGTTTGTCTTAGTTTCACTTTTCTTCCAATTTTATTTCACACTCACTAACCCCTTCGTTTCCTTCCTCGCTAATATTTATTGGTTTTTCTTTTGTCCTTTTTTGGCGCCCCTTTACTATTTTTATACGTTCTCTTTTTTCTCATTTTATTGCATATTTGTATCTCTTCTTAGCTTTCCCTTTGACAGATTATTCCTTTTTCATTCACCTTAGCTTTTCTATCTCTTTCCCTAATTTCCCCCTTCCCCTCCCCCTTTCATTGTACTTCTTTTCCTCTCTCCCTTCCATCTTCTAATTTCTTTCGTTTCATTCCCCTTGGTCTTTTCCTTCTTCCCCTTTCCTTTCCCTTTTCTCTCCTTTTCCTTCTTTCCTCTTTCCTTCTTTTGGTTGGCGCCCCTTTGGGCCACCCGGGGCCAAAAATTCCTGATCCGGATTTTATAACAATTTGTGATTTTTCTATATAAGGACTTCGAGTTGATCTAGCTATTTTACACAGTGTTTATATATGGACAAGCATTATGTTATGCCAAAAAACACGATTGTGTTTGAAAAATGAGGGCGCCCTGCACGGGACATCCGGAGTCAGCCTTTAATGATTGTTGTTAATCTGTATTTAGCTGCAATATAACAAATACTCCATGCCAGTCAATTAATATATGAAAAAAATACCACGACGGGTAGGATTATAATATGTGTATAAATTTTATTTTTGAGGAAAACAAAAAATTTGTACCCCTCACATTTCTCCAGACAAAGTGCGAAAAAAAATAAAAGGCTTGTAAATATATTACACGGGCCAAAATGGTGCATACTGGGAAATATGAGCTTGCCACCCTGAGTTACTCCCTGAATACTGAAACATGTGCACATAGTTTATAAATTCTGTATAAAAATTTTCACATGTTAAAAAAATACATTACATTTGCCATGCTAGTAATTGTTTAGTCAAGCAAGTATGAGATTTGACCACCACTCAGTCCGGAGCATAGGTGTGGGCAACGTTCCAAGTGGAGCTTGATCTATATTGAGTGTGACCACAAGAGCAGTAGCGATTTAATCCGTAAATGTTATAAAGGATTAGAATTGCAAATCTGACCACCACCAATCCTCGTTGGTCTTGTGGTTAGGGTAGCTGACCTCATGATACAGTGGTCGCGGGTTCAAATCTCGATTACTTCTCTTTAAATACATAAAATGTTCATTATCTTTTCGGTTAGAGGGAAAAAAAATTAGAAAAATAGCAAAAGATGTAAGTCCAAAAAAGATAGAAAAATCGTAGTGCCCTTTGAGGTTAGGAGGGTTTAGACCTGCTCTGGGAGAATGGGTGGTGGTCAAAAAACTACCACGTGCGTTTAGTCATACTTAATGGTATTGCTAGAATTTAAATACTTTTGACCAATAAAAAAATGTAATACTGACAAAAGAGGAAATTCGATCTTGGATTCTTTGGAATTATTAACAATGCAGGATTTTTATAAAACTTGTCCAATTGCTTTAAGCAAAGCCATGAATAGATGTTTCATTGGCCAGCAAAAACTTAAATATACTATTGCTCTATCACATCTATAATTCTTAAATTTGCTATACTCAGGGCCCTCATTTACAGAATTCTGTCGGCAAAATATTGACTTGTAGGCAAGATTGGTGTTAAAGGTGCATTTCGTGATTTCAAAACCTACTGTTTTATTAATTGTTCACTAGATATCCCTGAGAAAAACATTCACAAAGTTTGAGATGATCCTGATCTTGCGGTTTTGTGTTATGAGTAATCGTTTGTTTCCCATGGTCCCATAGGCCACTGTGCTGTAATTTCTCTTTCCGTTTATGGACAGAAAATAAAAATTGCGCATTTCTTACAGATACGACCAAATTTGCACGTAAGATTAGGTACACAATGGATTCCTGAGGCTATCGGTTCAGATGATATGAAAATTTCAACCTTTTTGAGGTCAGTCAGGGGAACGAGGTTGTGGATCACAAAATGCCCCTTTAAATAGTAAAATAGATGTAGGTGGAATATCTTAATGAAATAAAAATATTTTAACAGTATTTTTAACAATTTTATAATGATATTGGTATCCCCTCCTCAGATTTGTTTTAAACGACAGTAAAAAATAGTGTTGCCAGCAAAACTGTTCATATGCCGACACAATTTCTATTGGGCGAGTGGAAATTTTTTGAAATCGTGTTGGCAAATGGACAGTTTTGTCGGCAACAGACTCCCCACCCCCCATTAAAAATGTTCATCACCAAATAGGCAAGACTCTTCACACTGCAAATTGATATAGAATAATGTGGGAGAAAATGCAAGTAACACTGCCACAGCAGGCGCAGTGCGTGATGTATGTGCGACGCACGCTTATGGCAAGAGGCGCATGTGTAAAATAGAATCACTTTCACGCGCGGATAAATAAAAGCCAAATAATTTTTCCTATTAGGCGATTAACGTATGACATGGTTTCAGATTCGACCTAGGTTTTAGTGCCAAAAGTGTAAAAATGTGAAGGTGCTAAAACAATGAAACATGTTTTCTAGGTTAAAATTTGGTGTAGAATCCAAATCTGAAGTCAAAATGCAAAATGTTGGATGCATTCCGAGATATCGCATTTTGGGGTATTGCGCAATGCCGAGCCCCATAGAAACCTATGGTATTTTGCTGAAAATTGCATCTTGCTTTGAAAAAAAAAAAAAATTCTCAAATATTTTGCAGTTTGACAAAAATGTAATACTGTATTCTTGTGGGAATGTTTTGGGCATAATCGATTAACTTTTCAACAATGTCGCCCTTTTCGTATTTTTTTCGCGGGTTCTCGAAACGCTCAATTTTAGGTAAAATTTGGATTCCGCAAATTGAAAAAAACAAAATTCTCAAACTTTAGACAGGGTGAAAAAAAAGTTAATGCCATTACTATGTAGGGACTTGCTTTGGGCATAATCGATTAAATTTTCAAGCCTATATAGCTCTTTTAGTTTTCTCGTACTTCCAATTTTATTGAACAGCAGTATTTTTTTCGCGCACTGGAAAAATCAAGGGGTAGGGGAAACATTTTTGTATTTTTGGAATTATTCCTATACCTGAAATGAACCAAGTTAGGTATCAATTTGAAGCTCATGAAATTCTGCATAAATTGACAGGTAAATCATCACTGTAGACCCTTGCTTTTCAGAGATGTGATTGTGCAAAGCAAAATTTTTGTTCGAAAGTGCTAATTTTGAATGTCGTTTGTCACGGGATATGTCAAATTTGAATGGTTCTGGTGTGAAAATTATGAATTAATTTATAAAAACAAATACTTGAATCCATAAGTTAGTACCTTTAACTGATATATTAACATTATAAAGGGTCATATATATGTATATTGTAGACTCTGCAAGTATTTAAAGTTGGTAGGTCAAAATTTTTGTCACCCGAAAAGTGCGATTTTCGGACAAAATTGGCCACAAATCAATATTTTGTAGCAAAACGGTGTATGATACAGGGGTTTTGATTAAAAATTCATAATCTAGGAACATTTTTACCCTAGAAAAGACATCTTAAAAAATAAACATGGTTATTTTTGCTCCGATATGATTTTTTTCGCACTTTGGCACTAAAACCTCAGTCAATTCTGAAACCATGTCGTATGTAGATGCTGAAAAATACAATAAATGTACATTGAGGCTAGTATTCTGAAAGGGAGACTAACTTTAGTCCTGGCCTCGGGAACCAACGGTGTAACACCAAAATAATAGCTGTACTGGTAATTAACCTAAAAATAATTAGCAGGTATCATTTGCATATTACAAAATACTAGCCATTCTCTAAATAATGAAAATTAATAGGACTGACATTTGTATTGCCTTTTTCCAGAGGATTTAAAGCGCTGTTGCTTATTTATTTTTATGCTGCCATCAGGAAATCGTCATAATCATTTCGCTCGACCTAGGCCAGCAGCTGGCTCGGTGCACAATCCTCTCTGCACTTAAACTAGTGCAGCGAGAGATTTTGAGGCACCCTAATATTGTTGCACCTTTAAGATTATAATATTCCCAATAATGCACAATGCTCCAGGAGCATATATACAAATCATTCTGACATGAGAGGCTATGGTTAAAACTATGGTCCCGAGCTGACTATATTAGTGCTATTTTGCTGCGAGGCGCAGCACTAATATTTTTTTTTGACAGCCGTCTTTATTACATATTTCTTAAACATACTACTTCCACATACTTAGAAACTGGACTTATAACTATTACAAGGTGTTTTTCTTTATATATATATATATATATATATATATTACAGCATAGCAATATACCTTACAATAGTCAATCAAAGGGTAAATACCAGTTTTGCCATCTCTTATAGAACTTGGAAAGATTCATGTTACACACTGCCTGATATTTCACCAAATTATAGTAATGTTGAATTTCTTTTTTAAAAATATCTATATTGGGAGCGCAGCACTAATATAGTCACCGAGGGACCATAGTTTAAGCCAGAGACTCAAATAGAGTCAGTATATATTTGTTTTATATACTTCATTAATAAATTTCCAGTTAACAATGAAAAAAATTATAATTTATGCATTTTCATTCAATAAATATCACATCAAACAATGCATCTCTGTGAATGAACGTGGTAGTAAGCATGCAATCCACTACGCGCAAATGCAGATGCGCTACGTGATCGCAGTAAGTTACGCGAATTAAGCGCTGAGACGTAAATAGTACTTCTGAAAACTGAACTATATACGGGTGGGCGTGGCTTAGGGGTACTATTTACGGATGGTGCCAATTTCTCGCCGCATAGTTGAACTATTTTTAATCACATGATAGAGTTTCAACCAATAAACAATCTTAAATTTATTAATGAAGTATATAATAGAAAATATACTCCTGGTGCAGTGGAGAAATATTCAAAGTCAAATACTGCACCAGGAGCATATTTGCCATATGCTCTTAGAACATGTGCATTCAAATTTGACATAGAATAATTCTCTATATTATTTATGCTTCAAGACCATATCTGGTCCTAGAGCATAAATTTCGGCCAAAATCTCAGAGAAGTGGGTAATCTTATAGTACAAGAATTCATAAATCTGAATTTAGTAACACGATTTATGAAGTTGAAGTGTTTCTCTATTCCCAATTGCAAAACATGATCTCATTTATAATTATCAAGCATTAAAAGACAATATCAGTGATTGAAAAATATTTGAATGAAATTTTGCAGGCAGGAATAGCCTTCAAAAGGGAAGGAATAAAAAAGTCTGTAGAATAGAATTCTCATAAGTTACCTTTTCCAGCTGTAGGAATTGACAGAAAAGGAAGGAAAATGGCACCAGTGTTCTCAGATACGATTCTCCATTCAATTACGTGTCGTAGTAAGTGTCCGTTTTCGGACAGTAAATGAACTAAAATCTCTGATTCTGTCCTTATTAGTGGTTGCTTCTGGTTCTATAACTTGCGGGGTATGTTAGGCTACCTTAACTTGTTGCATACATGCAAAAATCTTGGATTTTTGAGTGATTGTTTTTTTCGATTTTAGCTTGATTAGACAAAATACCTGATAGTGGCTTTAATACGAAATAAAGGTTCATATTTCCATGTAACTTTTCATGGTACACCTAGTTACAGTGGCATATAAGCTTAAATGGATAAAGGAGGATAAAAATCAATTGCTCTTCCTTTGGTACGTCATGCTGTATTGTTTGTTCTAGACAAAGGTATACATTTTATTCACTTGCCCTCTATTGCCCTGACTTACACAATAACATAAAATCTGGATGACATGAAATGGGTGATATAGTGATCATACTAATAGCAAGTGTGAGATTTTGACCACCACTCATGCTCCTGGAGCATGGGTTGTGGCAATCGTTCCAGAGCGGAGCTATTCATTATATTGATTGCCGACCACAATAGCAGTAGCGATTTATTCCGCAAATGTTATCAAGGATTAGAATTGCAAATCTGGCACACCAATCCTCGCTGGTCTTGTGGTTAGGTAGCTAACCTCATGATACAGTGGTCTTGGGTTCGAATCTCACTACTGCCTCTTTTAAAATATTTAAAATTTTCATTATTTTTTCAGGTTAGAGGGAAAAATTCTAAGTCCAAAAAAAGATAAGAAACCACAAATAACTGCCCTTAGAGGTTGGTGAGGGAGACCTGCTCCTGGAGCATGGCTGGTGGTCAAAAACTACCGCGTGCATACTAAGACTGAAATGTCCTCCACGCAATCCCAAATTCTAGAGATTAACCGATCCAGGGTTTCCTCTGCCGATCCGATGACCGATTTTTTTTGTAGTATCGGCCGATCCACCGATCCGATCCGACGATTTGCCCCATATAGTAAAGATTGCCTCGAGTTCAAATTCTTAAACTTAGGAATTGACGACGATGATTATTATCAACAAATCTTTGCAGTCCACATTTGCTTTATGTTCCGATGAGGAATTTCGGAGGAAAGGTTACCTCTTGAGCAACTCTTGTCTCAAGTTTCTACTTAAAAACTGGAAAAATCCCCATTATACTTCATCCCTTTCATTCATTCAGTACATCGGCTGAGAATCGGCAGCCTCTGACATATTTTTACCGATCCGATATTTTTGCCGATTTTGCAAAATCGGCCCCGATCTGATGTCCGATACAAATATCGGTTAATCTCTACCAAATTCCTAATCCAACATCTTAAGTGCACTCTATCACAAAGCTATTTTCTTGAGATCCTTCTGAGCAACATATGCAGCATTTCTACCACTGGCTCCCATTACACCACCGCCTGAAAGATACAATAATTGGCATGGCAACACATACCAGGAAGAGAAAAAATGAATAATGCTGTTACTTGGACATTTTTGACAATTTTTAGTTTCTTACATCAGATGATAGGTGTTATTATTATACCTGATATTGATAATATCCGTGAGCTGGTACCAATCCATTGGCCAATTATACAGCACAAAATATATTTTGCTATTTTGGATTCCCCGGGTGATATTTTTTACCACTTTTCCTACATGTACATTATTCCCAGATTCAAAAAGTCCAGTGAAGTGAATAAAGCAAATACTTTCTGAATATTAAGCCTTGTCTAACCAGGAGGTTTGTTGCAACCCCCCCCCCCCTTGAGGTTTTTCTCCCAGTGCAAAAAAATGTGCGACTGTGTCGCAAAATTATTTTTAGCAACTCCCCCAACTGCTGGTTAGTTGTGTTACAAAAATAGCCTGGTTGGACGAGGCATGGGTTAAGGCTAGTACTTCTTTAACATTAAGGATTATACCAAGAGTAAAAGGCATATCTCTTTCCCTTGGTACTAATAGCCTCTTGAAATCCTAACAATACCAGTAGAAATCATCCAAAGCTATTTGCAGAATGTTTGGGAATCTGTTTATTTACATTCATGAGTTGCTAGATTGACATTTAACAACTGATGAAGGCAGGAAGTGAACTGAAAGCTTTTATTTACATTTAGTATCACCACCGTACTTCACTCCCATACTTTTTGTATTTTTTTCTCACCCATAAACTCCAATAAGTTGGGCATTCCTTCCACTCCATAATAGGTTTCTTTTGGAGGTGTTTTATCATCAAATATGCTTTTCAGTCAAAATAAGATATTTGGTTCAAATACTTAGCTAAATGACTGTTAAAAACCTTAGACTAAGTGGGCAGGTGAGCTGGGGCCAAGTGTTTCTTAACTTCTACTAAATTTGGCATTCTTAAATAGCTGTGAAAATGTAAACAATTTCATTGACTGATGCCCGGGTTCAATTCGACAATTGAACCCAGGTAGTACGTGCTGCGCATTGACATTATTTGGAGGTTGAAGCGCTCGCATCTGCCAACGTTGCGTCTCATTGCATATGGGCGTTTCCGTAAATTAGGTACCAGTAGACTTTGGTGTCCCGTTTACTACGTGACATTTTGGTTATTTAATTTAACAATGAAGATATGTATTCAAACTTATAAATTCCATTTTAAATTACAGCATTTGCATCTAATTTTCAGATTATATAATATGAAAAATTGAACTCATTAACTTTTAATTTTATGTATAAATTAAAGGTGTCAATTCCCGTGTAAATGGGACCCCAAGCTTGTTATGAACTTAAAAAAGCCTAACAAGATTGTGTTCTTGGTTTTAATGTGCATCAAAACCTTGAAAATATATGGCATATTGTTCTGATTTATTATAAAGCAAATACATAAAGCTTTCATAACATAATAAATCTGACTGTTTTGGTTATTAGCCGATCATGTTATAATCGATGCAAGTCACTGATTCCCCGTGTAAACAAAACCCAAAATTTTGGTGTCCCGCTTTTCACGTTTACTATGGGAACCAATGGTTTGTTCTGAGAAACTGAATGTAAGTTGACATGCTAAAGTGCAATGCAATTGCTTACATACGTAATTCATGCTATATCGTGCAAAGTTTTTAAAGACAGTGTATCTAAAACCTTTTAAATTTTGAATATCCTGTGGTGATCCGTGGTTCCCGTGTAAACGGGACACCAAATGGTGTCCCGCTACACTTGTGCCTGAAAAACATTGTTTTATATGCCGGCATGACCATTTGTACTATTAATCTTATTGTGCCCCCTTAAATAACCAAAATGTACATATAAAACTATACATATATCACATAGTAATGAAATTATCTTTAAAAAATCAGAAAATTGGTTTGGTGTCCCATTTACACAGGGAACCGGAATGCAGTTTTATTGCAATATTTTTAAGTGTTTGAAAGTACTTTTGACTAATTTGATTGTTATTTAATGAGGAATGATATTATCATATACAATGTATTTGTTCAAGAAATTATTGAGATCCTCCTGAAATTTTTGTTGTCCTTTTTCTCTCAAAATGTCACAAGTTGGTACCCTAATTTACAGAAACACTCATGTTTGTTGCGTTCAACGGGTTGTTTGATTTTTGTCACTGGGTGGTGGCAGTCCTTTCTTGTTGTATTTAAGCCATAAAGTATCACAAAATTGGGTTATAGATGACCTTAAATTATATAAGAATGAGAATAAAGGTATGATTTGGAGAACCGGTACTCTCTTTACGACAAATTGAAACGGCCTCGTTCTTCCACTTAAAATAATGGTATCGCCTTGGTTTCAATTCGTCATTAAGAGAGTACTGGTTTCCAAAATCATACCTTTATTCTCTAATAGATAACTTGTTGAAAGACTCCATGAACCTCTCACTGACAGACAGTAGTTTCAATTGATAAACCAATCAGTTTTTACTATGCTTATGATTTACAAAAAAGGTCACCGATCCGTATCAGAGTTAATACAAAGTAGTCAATGTTAATGCCATATTTGTACATTTTCAAAACAAGATATAGCAGAAATTGACCCCCTCAACCTTTGCATGCTTGTTGGGTGATCTTGCCAATCTAGTTTCCAAGATTGGGGCACTTGTTTTAAAGTGGGTGGCCTGATCCAATCGAGAACACCCCCCCCCCCTTACTCCATCAAAATTGAGATTTTGGTATCAGAAGAAAGTTCATATTTTTTCCTTACCCCAATTAAATTTGACTCCCAAGAAATGTACCCCAATGTGGTCAAACACATTAATTAACATACACTGTCCTATCGGCCAAATTAGTATACATATAATATATCCTAATGGTTGGACAGATGTAACCCAAAAATAGTAATCAGATGTGCTTGATGCTATGTTTCTGTGTGAGGGAGTAAATTTCATATGAAGTCAGACCATGATCAGATCGCCCACCTTTAAAGGTGCTTGTTAGGATCATCTTTGCCCCCATCCCACATGTTTCTCATTGTTGTACTGAAATATCCGCCTTCAAATCCATTTCTGTCCCAAGATAGAGACAAAAACTGCTGTTTTAATTGTTAATCATGAATATCAGCAGAGTAATGCATAGGGCCTTGCAATATATGCATTATTACCACTTCCACCATCAAACTGCAAGTTTGTTTCCCACGATACTTGGTGATGCATCCATGCAAGTGCAAGGCTTTCACATCAAATAGAAAACACAATACATATATCGGAACAAGACACTTTAAAGTGACAGGAGATTTTTTAGGATACAAATTTCTCTCAAATTTCACTGGATCGGTTGTAGACCACCTACCGATAACCCTTCGAAGGTTTATTGGACAAACAGGTGCAAAAGAAAACCACAAACCTTACCTGCTATCGTAATCATTCTCCATAGAAAACCATGCTTTGACTTTGTCGTGCATGACAGAAACTACTAAATCGATTATCTTATTACAGAAAGACGGCATATTCGGTTTATTCACTTCAGGTGTGATCTAATGGTAAGCAATCCAAATATGTAAAAAACTGGGGTTTGACCAAAATTGGGGGTGCTTCTTTCTGGAAATCTCCTCATGTCTCTTTAAAGAACTAGGATAAACATTAGAGAATTAGTTAACTATACCCACCTGGATGTGCTCCACTACCACACAAATACAGCCCCTTCACTGGTGACCTATAGCAGGCACTCGATGGAACAGGCCGGGTGAAATATAACTGATCCAATGACATGGACCCATGGAAAATATTCTGAAAGCCAAAGGGGAAACATCAGTAGTAAGGTAAAAAAATAAAGAAGTTTGTCTCTGGACCCTGCGCGCATAGCTTTTAAAATCAAAATTTGCGCGTAACGCTACGCTGCGATATTTTTTCCTTTCTCTTTTCTTCTGAATTGCATCGGGCCCGGTCTGATTGATGACATCATAGACTATTGGCGGCACACTACGGCACACATGAGCTGTCTCTACACGACCTGTGGAAAGCAGCGTGCACAGTATTTTTGATCTTGGTTTTTGAATTTCTTAAAAAATATCATGATTGTACGAGTGCGAATCACAAAGAAAGGCGGCAAAGTGCTCAGGAATTGGGCTCCGAAACGGCATTGCTGCAGAATTTGGCCACGTCTCTCCTTGATGGAAGCAGCGGCAATGATTTTTTCCAGGCAATCAAGCCTTTTTACATGTATCTTCAATGCAGGTGTGGGATGAGTATAGGAGACCTGCACACCTGGATTGTGATTCAAAATTTTGGTACAGAGGCAGCAGAGCATGCCCCCCCCCAAAAAAAAACATTGCATAGAACATAGCCTTTTCTCTAAAAAAAAAGAAGAAGAGCGTGGCACTTTGCTTTTTTGTCAAAAGGTTCAGAGACAAACTTCTTTTTTTTTTGCCTAAGTTGAGCCTCAACCAGAGGGTGTGTTGAACCAATCCCATTATGCATTGCAATGTACCTATACTCTTCTTTACTGTACTAAACACATGTCAGTACTTAGGGATAAAATTATTTCAAAGTTTAAGAACCACAGGACATTTCATGAGTACAAATGCTTTGTGGGCTAAAATGAGCATAAAAGTCAGGATTTTTTGGGTTAAAAATAGCATTTTTGTGGGTTCACATGATCTTATTGGGATCACATGACCCTATTGAGGTAAAATTTCCTCAAACTGGTGCATTGCGGGATTGACTCAATACACCCTCTGAGCCTCAACATAACAATAAAATTTTAATCAATCACAATGCGATGTTTGGAGTCTAAATCTACTTGGCACAAATGGCTGCCAAAGCTTGTTTTTTCTCTTGATCTTTGCAAATATTGGCATCTATGGGTACATGGTTAAAGCTATCACCAAAGCATTATTTCAAATCAATCATTTCCTTTTATACAACATGAGAACGGAAATGCTTTTGGAATTCTATAGCTTGCTGTTATTTTAATGACATCATGAATGAAAAACAGTCAATACTTGTTGTTTATACAAAAAGTATCTCCTCTATGTCCTAGCAGCACTATCAGACCAGTGATTTTAAATGGGAGTAGTTGGCAAAGTGTACAAAAATGACGGTTCAGGTACGGATGTGCTTCATGTTTTTAGCAGCAGATATGCAACAGTTCATGAATAATTTAGTCAGAATAATTTGCTAATTCTGAATTAAAGACATCAGATATTTCTCAGGCATAAGGTGTATCTTCAACCCCCTGTTCACTATACCTGCCTATATATCGGCATCTAAGAACTATTTTGATTGGCTACTTGGAAGGTAATATTATGTAAAGAGTAAATCAAAGATATTGTAAGAATGTTGGTATGGTTTACACAGAAATATAGAACCACTATTTTGATTAGGGATGTACCGATCCGATCGGTATAGGTACCGATATTAGTCGGATCGGATCGGTGATCGGAAAATCTCCCCTTCTACCGATCGATTTGATGACCGCATACGCCATGGCATTCAAGCACAATACTATAAACATTCTGGCGTTCAAACACAGTATAAACATTAAGTTCACTAAGAAACCTCTCACTTTATTGTTCTAAAACTCATTTTTCTTAGCGCACGGCATATGGTGGTTATTACAAGAATAAACTTTTATCATGGTATGCTTTTGTTCATGAAATATCTTGTCTGAATAGCGAGTACAGCAAGAGGACTTCCTTACATGTATAGTGTGTATCATGATATGGAAAATTCCTTACACGTGGTCATTCAAAAAATATATCGGTATCGGATCGGTATCGGGCAGATCGGTTTACGAAAATATCGGTATCGGCCGATACCGATAAAACGTAGATCGGACATCACTAATTTTGATTGGTACTTCGAGGCTATCCACTGGGTTGTGTGTTTATATGCCAATCAGACAGATTGTATGTAGGTGGTAGGGACAGGAGATATAGAACATATTTGGTTGGTTTACCCGGGGCTAGTCTCATTTGTGAGTTCCTGTAATGAGCCAATCAGGACAGGATTGTATGATAGGTGGTAGTGCCCGGAGATATAGAAGCACATTTTGATTGGGTACTCAGAGGGCTATCCCATGTTGTGTTCTATGAGCCAATCAGACAGATTGTATGATAGGTGGTAGTGCCCAGGAGATATAGAAGCACTATTTTGATTGGTTACTCAGAGGGCTATCTCATGTTGTGTCCTGTAATGAGCCAATCAGACAGATTGTATCATAGGTGGTAGTGCCCAGGAGGTTAACATGACTAAACTTACCCCTCCTGTGAGTCCAAATATTCTTTCTAGTTCTGGTGGTGGCAGTATATCCCGACCAACAACACTGGACTTGAAGCCTGGAGCATAGTCCTCGATACTGTCAAAAACTTTGACCAATACAAGAAAGGAAAGAACAATGAGTGGTAATCATTTTTGTCACAAAATGTTACTCGGAATTTCAGGCAATTAAAGCACGAAGGTCTGTATGCACAAATTAGACCTTAAAAGTTAAAGACACTATCAGTGATTTGAAAAATATTTAAAATTTACAGGAATAGCTTCAAAGTGAAGGATAAGTCTGTAGATTTCTCATAAGTTACCTTTTACAGCTGAAGAATTAACAGAAAAGGGAGAAAACGGCAGTGTTCCAAGATACGATTCTCCATTCAATTACGTGTTGTAGTAAGTGTCCGTTCGGACAGTAATGACTAAAATCTCTGATTCTGTCCTTATTAGGTTGCTTCTGGTCTTATCATTTGCAGGGTATGTTAGGATACCTGTACTTGTTACGTACATGCAAAAATCTGATTTTTGATGATTTTTTCGATTTGCTGATTTAGCAAATCACTGATAGTGTCTTTAACTTTATACCTGGTCTAAGTCAAAATTACTTTTGTCCAAAATTGACAGTCATTCACATTTTCTTCATAAAGTAGCTAGCAAATTTTAAAGATTAAAGTGCAAATTTTAAAATAAATACAAAACACCTCATGTCAATGAAAAGGAAAATGTCTTTTGTGGCGAAACAAAATTACACTTAAACCAGGTCTAATTAGACCCGGTCTAACTCTTTCCGTGCATACGGACCTAAGGTTATGGAATTAAACAAATATGAGATGAGGCACAAAGAGACAAACTAAATCCTAATGCTATGATTAAACCCACTAATGTTAACAAATCATGTCCCCTATTTTTCATCAAAGTCCATTTTTTTGCACTGTTATATTGGAAATAGTTGTAGTAAAGACCCCAGTAAGTGGCTAAATGTAACATGCCGTATTTGTCAAGAAATGATTTTTATGCTTTGTTTACTAATAAAAGTCGGGATCTGACTTTTTTCAGGTCTAGAAAGAGTTGTAAATGGCATCTTCAAGACCGATTTAAAATGCTTAAAGTGTCTGATTTTCACAAAGAACAGTAATATAAGGTGTTGATATGACCCCTAACTAGCAACTTTTCGAAGGAGACGCAAAAAAAAAAAACGAAAACCTCCTCCTAACCAAAACCTAACCAACCAACTGGAACACCACACATACACTTCTATCATACGAACATCGCACCCTCGCATATTCCCCCTCTGCTTTCACCGTTTCAATGCCTCAGGAGGGAATTAATAAAACAAAAAATATCAACAGCGACAAATTTTGATAACTGATTTTGATGTTATTTATTCCCACTAGCTATGTCATGTGCAAAATTTACAAAATTAATGTGGGCAAACATGATTTTTTCTCCTCAAAATTCTAGTTTTACAGCTTTATATGGGGAAAAGGAAATGGCATATAGGAGCACTATAACATAGAAATTGTGACCTGTGTAGGGCTATATATGGCAAGAATTCTGCCAATTAAAATTTTCTCATTTGCCATGGTAAAAGCTCTTGACATTGTCCCTTACTTATATTCAGATTGTCAAAATTGTGTCTCCACTGCTTACACTTGATCTAAAAATAAAAGAGAACAATTGTACAGGGCCAAGCAGCTTGGATCTATAGACAGGTGCATGCAACCAGGAATATTTTCAGCTCTTGTTACCATTAGGGGTGGACAAACATTTTGACACTATCATTATAACAACTAAATCTTAAATGTTACTGACCCTGATCTTGTGACCTTGAATCGATTTTTCATCATAACTATTGAAATTACAAGCTGCAGTT
Organism: Ophioderma brevispina; assembly: GCA_023653785.1. Lineage (NCBI taxonomy): Eukaryota > Metazoa > Echinodermata > Ophiuroidea > Amphilepidida > Ophiodermatidae > Ophioderma > Ophioderma brevispina. The sequence continues at coordinate 17,014 of JAMKCH010007990.1, forward strand.
TGGGCAAAATTATCTTTTGTAAATTTAATGGCTCGTATAGCTATTTGAAAACCAACTGTCTGCGGTTATAAACCTTACAGCTCCTTACCTCACTCAAAATCCTCTCCCCAATGGGATCAGAAAAGGTTAATAATTGTTCAAGAAGCAGACTAGAATTTTCTGTGTTCACCGTCCCCAAAGGTGTTTTCTTGAGAAAAGTGTGATGCCCCCAAAATTACATTCGTGCTTTCTGCCAGCCCACCCCCCCATGAAATGTTCAGATTTTGATGAATATTTCATCCTGTGAACTTTAAAAAAACAAAGGCTCATATATTAGCTCAAAGTGGGAGAGGGGAGAGCGTGGCCAAACACACACACACCACGGTTTATGCAGGAGTGTATGGGAGAAATGAAGGAGCGCCGTGACAGCGTGAAGATTGCGTCCGGAGGTTCTAGGGACCGAAGGGAGCATTGAAAGAGAGGACCCCACTGCACTCGGGGTCTAACCTGTACGAACCTGCCCGAGTTTTCCCATATATCTAATGAATAAAGCACCAAGAAGATACTTATGCGCGGTGGCAGAAGTGTGGAGAATGAAGAAGGAACAAAAAAACCACCGGGTGTATGAAGCGGAGTTATGGGAGCAGAGAGAATGAGGAGCGCCGTGACAGCGTTACGATTCGTAGTGTTCGACCTGAAAGAGAATGAAAGAGGGCCCCACTGCGCTCGGGGTCTAACCTGTCAGCTCCACCAAAGTTTTCCATATAATCTAATGATAAGCACCAAGAAAAGATAAGGTAAGGTAGGAAATCCTTTTTCGCGGGGTGGCAGAGACGGGTTTTTGGGGGGAAGCAATAAGAGTAAAAAACAACAAACACAGCCACAACACACGGTTTTTGTGTATCCAGGTCCCTGTTCCTCGTGGACAGATTTTTACCCCAGTTTGTGTTAACCGAGTCCCTGTTCTCGTGAACCGATTTTACAACCCAGGGGTCAAGCAAATAGTTTGCAGTTGACAAGGGACTCCAAGGATCGAACCATGAAACTGAACAGAGCGTGGCCTAGGGGTTTGGGCAGGGGTTGAAAAAAATGTAAATTTCCGGGAAAGGAGTCACATTTCTCACTAATTTTCCCACTATATCGTATGTATACATTCCCTCCAAATGCCAAGTTTCCCTCCAAAGGGCCCCAAGTTTCCTTGGAAGGAGCTTCCCAATTCCCCACTTTTTCAAGCCATGGTTCTGGGTGCAAATTACAAAAAATTCCCAGGTTGGTTTGCATAAAGGTTGGGGTCACTTGATGGGATTTATTTAGGTTCTCAATTATGGATTTGACGTACCAGAGCTATATTGATTTAATACAGATTGCCCCGCTCTCCTCCTGGTCACTTGGCAGGGGCAAATGAATCATGAAAGCAACTGTCCTTCAGAGGGGGATATTAAGCTGTCGTTCACGTGTGCAGAGAGAGTACAAACTGTACATGTACTTCGCAGCCAGTGTTGAATAGAAGTAGTGGTGTTGAAAACCCCCCCCCAAAACTGTTCCAATCCGCCACCAGCCTAAAGTGGGGCCCATGTTAGGAGCATCCGTTATCATAGATGCACATGCCCCCGGATCAGCTGGGACTTAATCAGCTGAATAAATCATCACACCACACAAGCCATTACCAATGACTAGTGGATACACATAAGAAGTTCACAGTTAGTGTAATTCATATCATCGCTTGGTGCAAGTGTATTTGTTAAAAGGACCTAGCCTCTCATCAGAATACAAATTGCTTAGTCTCCTATTCCATTCCAAGCCATTTAAAAATGTTATGGGTATATGTGGAATAAGAATCACATGACACCCTCTGGTGCAATGGTATGGTCCCCAAAGAAGAAGAAGAGCGAATGCACATTCTCATTCATAGGCCTGGCAATAGGTAGGAAATTAGAAATTTGAGACCACTATTTAGGAGGATTAAAGATAGGATTTTTTGTTTGTTGTTTTGCCTTATCTAATCTTTGCATATTGGATGGGGTAGATCCAAATTTTGAGAAGCGAGGAGGGATCCGGGCCACTACGGAAACCTTATATACACAGTGCGCAAACACTGTGTGACACGCTAATCCATCTCATATTAGATAGGTAACAACCATGATATGTGTGTTTGTTTTTACTAAACCCTGCCCACTGAATTAAGAATAGACAATCGCGTACAAGTTTTTGCTCTATGAATTTCCACACTCACTTGGAATACGTTCACAATGACTTCCTAAATCCACCATATTGATAGTGCCTGTGGCTTACAAACAAATATGCTGGCTAGTTGTATCCCAGAGGGGGGGGGCATGTTTTAAACCATATTCCATAATACATGCCGATAGTCTTATCTTACGTACTAAGCCAATGCCAGTAGTAGTGGTTAAAAATGGTTCACGTTCATGCTGAATTGAAATAAGCCATGTTTACTAAGCACGTTATGGGCTAAAATGAGTGTGAAAGTCAGGGTTTTTTAAATGTTAAGAATTAGGATTTTTGTAGATCACATTACCTTATTGAGGTTAATCTCCCAAAAACTTGGGGCATTCGTGGGCCCCCCCCCTTGGACCGGACTACTAGACACCTCTGTTGAGTAGCAAGAGTAAAATTTTGGGCAGCAACGATTGTCCCAATTTTCAAAAAAAAAAAAAAAAAAAAATACTAATTTACGAGTATTCTGATAATAATGGCATAGGCCATCCCTGAAAATATTTGTTATCATTATAAATTGGAATTGGTTAATAAATTGGTAAATAAGGGAATATTCCCTGATCCAAATTCAGATTTGTTCAAGATCGTCATGTCAGATATGCACTCCACTTACTTACTGGTAATCTCCTCTCATTGTCAAGCAATCTAGGCATCATTGATTGGACTTTGTAAGTCTAAACAGTTGAGGGTGTATGGCATGTGTGCTGTGGGCTGGTGTTTGGTATCTTACTTGTTTGGCAACAATGCTGTGAAGTTAGGCAATCTCCACTGCAACTGATGAAGATTGTTTCAAAGAGACCAAAATCTCAGTCAACTAGTTGGCCATGGGATTAAAGGAAATATTGTTCCATTTTGATTACATACATCGCAGAAAGAAGGTAGAAACCATTTTTCCACGATAAATACATCATAAATATTTAAATTACATTTATTAAAAAAAACGTAATATTAAAAAAAATGCACATTTCATGAATAATGAATAAAATCCATCTCAATTTCTTTTTTCTGAATATCAGTGATCAAGGGAACATACACTATGCGACTTTGACTCAAGCAAATATCTGGCCTTTTATAAGTAAAATCCGCCTGGTTGGTATTCGCGGCCAATTGCAAATTCAGATTCCCCTTTTTTGGGGACTGCAGGCCATGTCTGTCCAGGACAGCTCTGAAAAGATGTCGGGCGTTATAGACTCGTTATCCACGCCCAGTTTAGGCTAACGTTTCACAAAGAAGCCCCAAGTATGCAAATAGGTATTGCCATTGATTCCGTATGCTCTGTATGATGTTATTATGTAGCGCAGGACGGAATCAATGGCCAATAACCTCATTTGTATACTTGGGGACTTCTATTGAAATGTCTACAAAGTTTTGGATTTGAGCTGGCCTCGTTCACATTAACAGGTAAACTTGAGGTTCTATTGTGAGTTCAATAATTTTGACTGTTATATTTAATTCCTTATTGAAAACAAAGAAACTAAATGTGAACTAAACTATGGGTGGATATGTTGACTTGGGTAAGATGTGACCTAAACATCTTTGGTTTTTTGCAGAACAAAGATCCATAACTTATTTCGGGACCTCGTTCTATCGTAATTTACCACCATGTATTAGAAAAATACAAAAGAATGGGGTTATATATAGCGACCTATGCTAACACGGGTAAATAATAGATAGAAATGGGGTACGCGGCAAGTTACTGCAAAGTTCAGTTTTGTTTCTGCCACCAAAAAGACGTTAGGTCATAGATGCCAAACAAATTTCTTTCATGATTTTTTGTTCATCTTTGTTTCCTTTTCTGAACAAGGCGAGTTCTCGAACAACAAGTGTCGCCTAGTTGCGTGATCACTTGCTTATGATGAAGTTTGGCAAATGTGATGCTTTAGAAAGAGAACAAATGCACTGGAGAGAAGTGACAAAAGGTCAAGGGGTCACAAAGATCCCATGAGTCACCAAGGTAAATGAGGTCACCCCACCCCACCCCCCCCGACGCAACCCACAAACACCCTTCCCCCGATGCACATCCTCCGACGCACCCCCCTCCCTGATACCCCACCCCGTCGCATCCCACCTGACTACCCCGGCACCCAATTTGTGAATGGGCCAAAAGTGGACTTGAGGTCACCAGGGTCACATGAGGTCCACCAAGGTCACTGGGGTCCACAAAGGTCACTGAAGTCACCAAGATCAGAAGTCACCCAATGTGTCACACAGTCACACCAAAGGTCAGCAAGGGGGTCAAAGGGGTCACCAAGGTCACATGAGGTCCACCCGTCAATGAGGTCCCAAGGGTCACATGGGGTCACAAGTCACATGAAGTCACCAAGGTCACAAGAAGCACCAAGGTCAACATAAGTCAACTAAGGTCACACCAAGTCAAATGAGTCACCCCACCCCTCCAGACACACCCACACCCTCCCCGACGCACCCACCCCAAACGCACACCACCCCGACCCCACCCAGACGCCCATCACCCGACCCTCCGAATTGCACCCACCCCCTCCCGACCGTACCCACCTCACCACTAACACCCCACCCTGGCCCCTTCCCAACATCCCAACCCGGGCCCCCCGCCCCAAACACCCACCTACCCGGCGCGGCCCCAGGCCGTCCACCCGGCGCCGCGCAAACCACTCCCAACCGGCCCCCGCCCCAACGACCCAGAACCCCCCCCCCAGCCCCAACACCCACATCGTGACGCCAGCCCCAACCACCCCACCCAGACCCGCGCCCACTCCCAAAAACCCACCCGCACCCCCACTCCCCAACCACACCCCACCCTTCCCACCAATAATTCACCACACAGGAAAGGAAGTATGGTATAGTAGTTTTTTCATGTAGCAAATGGAATTTCACATTATCTGATTGTACCATTTAGCGATTCAGCAGCTACGCATATTTAATTAGCTTCATTTGCTGACCCAAGCCGCATGTATCAGGAACGTTCAAATGGCAAAGAAGATAGATGCGCACCATAATGTTGTTGGTTGTTCGTGCAAGTGATAGGAATTGCATGATATCCGATGTACGTTTCAAAAAAAATAGAGTGATTTTACGCTGGATTTTTGCATATTAATTAACTCCCATTTCAAGTAATTTGTCAAAATATGGCCCAACATCAATCAGGTCAAGAACTCTTTTAACCCACTCCTCCACCAAGCTACATCTTTATACGCCTTACGTAACTCCAGAGAACTTGCCACACACAATCCTTGCGGTGGAAAGGGTGTTATAATTTGAACGGCCAACTCTAAGCTAATAATATTAATGAATATTGAAATAATGCAAGTAAAAAGTTACACATATATTTGGCACCTCAACTTCTATCACCCTACCAGTGTGATGAAGTCAATCGGATTAGCGTTTAGCCAGCATAGCATTTCAAAAAAGGTTAACCGATAATGGTATGAAAATATATGCAAATAAGATAGATAGTTGTAAAATTCATGAATATGCAAGTAATGCAGCCAAAAGCTTAATAATATTGCGGCACCTCGCTCTATCATCATTATCAAGTTTGAAGAAATCGGGGATAGCGTTTAGCCTGGAGGGCATTTTGAAAAAGGTTAACCGAGTCATACGGACGGACATACGGACGGACACACAGAAATTTGGACTAGTATGTGCCTCCATGAACATTCGTTCAGGCGACACAAAAATGATGAAATATACGGTTAAAGTTAACTGGACACACAGTAGAAGCCCAAGGTTTATTTATTCGTGAAAGAGGACAAGTATCTTGTGCTTTACGTCATGAAAAAAATAGCTCAATCTTAATTGGGTGATGAGTACCTGAAATTTGTTTCCAAATGTATGGGTAATAACAATGGCTCTGTACTTCCGGATAAAAGGTGCTTTATCCTCTGCATACCGAGTGGATTTACTGGATATCAACAGTGCTATTATTTGCTTGAGTCAATGCAGCATGATGTACATCTACTGGTCACTGATATTTAGGAAAAGAAATTGTGATGACATTTTATTCATTTTCAATCAAATGTGCAACGCACTTGACATACACCAGAGTATTGAAAGGCATAATTAGACAATAATAACTGCGCAGAAATCAGTTTCTTTGCCGATATGCGTAACCAATGTCCTTATGCAAGCATCTTTCTCTCTTTGATCCCATGGAGTATAGGGAACAAACTATTTTTCTGATGTCTCTCTTTTGGGTTTTTGGATCATGGTTGGGAGTCAATACCGCTACTCCAAGGTTGTGTGTTGCATAACACTAAGTTTATAAATGCCTTTGAAAAAAGCCACTGGAACTATATTTAGTATAAGGATTTATGGATGAGTTGACCACCCAGGATTTGCTTGTTTCTGCTAAATCATTGTTAGTTGTGGTTTACAAAGGCATATATAGTGCTTATACAACATACAACCTTGGATTATTTGGTATTTACTTCCAACCCGGATGAAACTGAATTTATCAGAGGAAGGGTTAATTGATCTAATGAAGAATAAGTTATTTCAGGAACAAGATCTAAGCAGGAAAATAGCAGGTGTTTGTGCTGTATTAGTGCTTGGAAGAAGTTGAAAGTCCAAAGTATACAATTTAAGATTAGGTTTCAGATAAATTTCCAGAAGTACATGCGACACTTACCATTAATTTTAGTTACAGGAGATTTATAATCAATACTAGCAATCTCTTCTACATACTCTTGAGACAACACTCCTGAAGGAACCAAATTTAGGTATGTGACTTGTGCAGTTGCATTAGAAAACACCGTCTTGCTGCGGATTTCTGTGCCGTCTTCTAGAACCACACCACATGCCTCACTTTTGCCATTCACAATAATGGAACTTACTGGCTGTGGAATATAGAGGTGATAAGTCAACATAATTGACCTTTTCAAACAAAATGAGCATAAAGCAATATTAGCACATTTTTTTGAAGGGCGCCCCCAATTTTTCAAAAATTTGGAGATTTTTACACGGTTGCATTGATAACTGGCTCGTAAACTATACCTGTGAATGGTTAAGCTCGAAAATGTCTATGTGTCACAAACGAAGGAATTTTGTACTAGAATAATTATTATCGGGGATCCCCGATAATAATTCAACGGCTGCTGGAAACGGCCTTCCAATGTGAAATAGCCGGGAAATAGCGCCATGTACGTGTCTACGCTCATCCATTAGTTGTTTTAATAGTTCGGGCAAGTCAAGTTAGAGGTTATTTTCTCGAGGTGGCACTATTTCATCATGCACAGACATAAACGTAGCATTTCCAGCTCTGCCGTTAAGTCCAATCTGGGATCCCAATTCTAATTACAAAATCGCTTTTTTTGTGATAAATACGCATTTTTTAGCATTCTCGTTCGCAGGTACAGTTTCCTAGACAATTACCAACGTAACTGTGCAAAAATATCAAATTTTGAAAATTGAGGGCGCTCTTCAAAAAATGTGCCAATATTGCTTAACGTCGCTAGGGCACTTCAATGATTCAGGTCATTAAACACAGAAAAAATTCAATAGAGAACAAAACTTCAAGACAAAATACTGACATTTAGAGGTGCAATAAGAGATTTCAAGTCATCCATATATTCTGTGATATGTAGTGATTTCATATAGATTAGATGCTCAATAGATTCCCTACCTTTTATTTGGTTACAAAAATAACTTAAAATGAAAATAAAAGGTGATTTGTATATGCTTATATTGCAATAGAAAACATATGCTGAATTTAATATTTGCTCCTATACAAAATTAGAAATTTCACAATTTTTGTACGAAAGAAACAGTTCTCAGCTTAATCCTTACAGATGGGGATATTTGTGATATAAAGCTTACACCAGTGCCAATTCAGATTTCTATTATTTGAAATCTCTCATTGCACCTTTAAAGGGGGATGACCACTTAAGTTTTAAAAGTTTTTATCTTGATATAGAATAGCCTTCACCCCAAAACCCCATCTGCAAAGTTTCGCGCCGATATTTCAACCCGTTTTGATGTGAGAGCTAAAAATGTGATTTGTAATCCCCATAGAGTACTGTGTAAAATTAATATTGGTTGACCAAAATGGGGCACGGTTTCACTCTTAAAGGGGCATTTCGTGATCCACAACCTCGTCCCCCAGATTTACCTCGAAAAAGATGAGATTTTTATATCTGGACCGTTAGCCTTAGTAATCTATGTGTATCAAATCTTACGTGCAAATTTGGTCGTGTCTGTAAGAAACGGACAGAAATTACAGCACATTACTCATAACACAAAACCGTGAGCTTGGGATCAACTCAAATTTTGTGAATAAGCTTTTCTCAAGGATATCTAGTGAACCATGATTAAAACTGAAGTTCCTGGAATCACGAAATGCACCTTTAACATCCAAACTAGACATCCTTTAGCCCTAAGACTTCACAGGGTAAATGAGAAAATAGTTAGCTTTCTTCAGATACCAAAATTGTGACCACTTTTGGACCATGGCCCTTATAATACAAGGAGCAACACTAATATATTTGATATAGACAGCAGTTTTGTGCAAGAATGTGACACAGAATTAGCACATGTCCAAAGAAAGATTTCGGGCTGAAGGGGCAATGTAGATTTATCACGTTTTCTTGGTGAGGGGACAATGAAAGGTTACTTAAAGAGGTGAAGTTTAAATTTGTTTCAATCTTGTTGATAAGTATATCAAATTGTTTGCTTGATTATATTCGAAGATTCCAAATACATGAATGACCAATGATTTTGGAGTTGTGTGTTAAAATGCTGAATATAGCCAAAAAAAAGTCCAATTCCTGGTTGTACAGGGGTAAACTAGAATTTTCAAGTTCTTGGCTTTCGTGCTCACGATTTTTAAAGAATATAAGCTGTGGGCCGCTGCATAAAAAACCTTAACATTATAGATGCACACGCACAATTTTATAAAAGTGCTACCCATACTTGTTAATCAACCCTCAAAATAGACCCATATTGGCATAATTGGTGGTAGTTAATTTGATATCCTTATTGGCGTAAGTGTTATCATTTCATACCCAAAATGGCGTAATATAACTTGTTCGTACCACTGACCTCTACACATGGATAGTGGGCTGCCGCACCTCTACACATAGATAGCAGGCTGCCGCACTGTTGAATAGTCGCCGATTGAAACCACAGGAAGTTGCATTTTGCCCTTCTTAATATGGCTTCACTTTATTGTCAAAGTTAAAGGAATTTTGTATAACACATCTGTGTGGAATATGTGCACCAGCAGGTGTATGCTTTATTTCCCGCCACATTGAGAAGGGCAAAAAGCAACTTCCTGTTGTTTCAATCGGCGACTCAGACCCGCTATCCATATGTAGAGGTCAGTGGTTTGTACCCATAATGGCATAAAAAAATTGAATCATGACGACATGAACCTTAAACTGTTTTTGGTTTAGTCCAAGCCAGTCTGCCTGCATGGAAGGCACTTGAAGCTGAGTGGACTGTTGGACCCAAAACCTCAACAAAGCTCCATATCGGGCAGTTAGGTGGTCACCTAGGAGCTGATCAGAGGTATGGATCTATCAGAGTTTAACTTTTTATTAGAGACCCAAAAAAATAAGCCCATAAATAAGCCAGTCTGCCTGCATGGAAGGCACTTGAAGCTAATTAAGTGGACTGTTGGACCCAAACCTCAACAAAGCTCCATATCGGAGCTGATCAGAGACATAGATCTATATCAGAGGCATTGATCTATATCAGAGGCATGGATCTATATTAATTTTAAGTGCATTTTCTTCTTAAAGTTTCATGTATTTTCAACTCTTTCATTAAGTAACTTGTCATTTACTCTTTCAACCCAACTGCATTTATATGAGAGAACAAAATAAATTAATGATTTATAAACTTAAAATGGCCTCAAATTTGAATTTGGGCAAGAGTTAAATATGAAAAGTGTACAAATATATTGAAATAAAAGACAAAGGTGGGTTGTTATGAATTAACATTCAGAACATTATTGGTCAAATATCTAAGGACTTTCTGGCAAATTACTTAAGAGCTAGAGGTTGCAATGGACGAAAATATGTCTTTTACCAGCCGAATTATAGGCCTACCTAGAAAGTGTGACCCTTAATGGCGAAAACTAAGGATTGAAGATGAAGCCCTAAATGTCGAAAGAGCCAAAAATTGACCCCTTATTTTAAAAAACGTCCGTCGACGCTATATACTCAAAATCCGACCCATTTTCGACGTTTTTATTAACACGGATGCGTCACACATTTATATGTGAGTGACCCCCCGGGGTCATTATCACCTGGGGGCCAAAGAAGAACTTAGACCAGGGCTACCCTATACTATGACAAAAACGAAAATGTATGATGGCCATTTTGAAGCAGTAGCCCAGGGGGTCACAAAAGATAAGCTATTATACAGGGGTCAAATTTGAAAAGTCTAATTTTGTTGAAATGCAGAGCATATTTGTTGGTATGGTCAGAAGGTACAAGGTAGGTACCCACCAACAAAATTATAGGCACACACTAAATCAAAAAAGGTTGTGAATCTGATGTCTTTCAAAACTGATCAAACTGCATACTGTACGGTGGTTTATTCCAGACTAACTACATAGTCCATTTATCTTCCTCGAGTCATTGACGTCAACGCATTCAAACAGATATTTGCGTGTGCTTTTTCGCACCGCCTCTAATGCCAGCAACTTAATGCTGCACGTACTGCATAACACACTGACGTCACTGACTCGAGGAAGATAAAAACAATCACAGTGCCGATTGCCAAACTATGCTGATTGCAAACACCTTTTTACTTGGATCCTTAACCCTTTACCCGGACCAGAGCTAGGCAATATCCTTTGCCTCGCACACCGAGGATTTTAGCGGTAAAGATTGGCCGGTAATTGTGACATGCAGCCAACACCCTTTTTGTGGGCAGACCAGCCGATATCGGGTTAGAGTTTCATTGAAAAGTGACCTTGAGGCAAGACATTACGTCTAGATATCAATTTAAGGGCAGACTCCAGCCAGAATTGTCTGTCTCGCTAGCTTCAGCAATGGTTCAGCTTCACTGCTCTAAAGCAATGAAACCACTGAATCACTACATGATTGAAATCAACTGCAATTTCAGAAATAAGATTTTCTGAAGGATATCTATTGATCCATAAATCAAACCCAAAGTGCTAGAATCAGCATTCACCTTTAACTCTCTAGTATTTCCTACCTTTTCTGTCAAGATGGTTGCTCCATATGATTTAGCAGCACTGGCAATACTTCCAGACACGGCTCCCATTCCTCCTTCCACATAGCCCCAGCCTCCCTTGATGCCTTCCACCTCACCCATCACATGGTGAAGGAGAACATACCTAACACAATGGTAAAATATATGAATACTCATGTGCAAAATAAATCCATTATTGGAATGAAATTCTGTTATTGGGCCATTTTTTTATGAATGATTATGTTTTCAGCGACTAGTTCTTCTTAGCGTATCCACAAGTCATTGGTAATGGCTGGTGGTGTCAGGATTTATTCAACTGAGTATGCTGATCCAGGGCCGCGTGTATCTATGATACGGATGCTCCCAACATGGCAACTAGTTCAAGTATATTCTATCATCAAAACGGTGGGTTTCTTTATGGTAAGTGGTAAAGTATACTGTTCTACTCCCGAGCAGCGGCAGCACCATGCAGATCCTTTTTTCTGAGGGGATCCGGAAAGTACCCGCCGCATATGTACCTACTTTACATTACCCGAATGCAAACCAACCTTCTCGAAATTTTGCTGATTCTGACACATGCACACAAATGCACAACACATGCACACACACACATCATTTACAAGTACACCCATATGCACACTACAGGCTCACAACTATTTTTAAATCCCATTGGAAAACACCATTTAACACAATAACTCCCATTTTTTTTGCCTTATGTTGTGCCCTATTTTGGAAGCTGCCTAGATGATTAAGGTATGTGACCCGATCATGGATCCAAATTATTCATTGATTTGTTATCCTTCACATTGGTTAGCCATATCACAAAAAACATCTGAATTATAATTTTTGGTAATAAAATTGATTGATTCCCAAATTTATTGGTCGGCTATGAGTTTGCAAAAATATATGGCGAGACGCAGTCGATCCCAATATTTTAAAATCTTATGGCGAGACCAATAAATATTGGGCGCAAATATCCAATTTTTTTTTTTTATCATTATCATGCGTAGATCCGATATTATTGCGTATCGGACCCTCAAAGCATGATGAGTTGAAATCGGTACAGCCGTTTTTGGATATAGAAGCAACTAGAATTTTGCTGTTCTCAGCTTTCCGTGCTCACTATATTCAAAGATATAAGCTGTGGGCTGCTCCATAAAAAACTTAACAGTTTAGGACACATACACACATACATACCACACAACATGCACAAACAAGATTTGAAATGGGTCCTGCAGGTATGCTGCGGCCCACCAAAAATGGTTGTACTAATTGGCCCATAGACAGTGTGTGTCCATAATTTCGGTCTAAACCACACTTGTGATCGTTCTTGTTCATAAAATTAAAAGGAAACATTTCCTTGGCCTAACATTTCACTGGGGTAAGTAATGGAAGAAAAATATGAACTTCCTTCTGATAACCAAAATCTCAATTTGAGGACAGTTGTGGGGGGGTGGTGTTGTCGATCGGGTCCACCCACCTATAAATTTAGTGGATATTTCCGATATCCAAAGGACAATCATGCAAGGACTAATTTTTGCAAAAACTCTGGGCCAACACATATAACCCTTGGGTGATATTAAATATACAGGTTTATAGATTATAAAACGACCATACAGATTCAACACCACTACATAGATCTGGTCTGGCACCCTCTGGCCGAAAAGTGTTTGTGGAAAAGTAAAAAAGGACGGTTAATTAAAATTGAAAATAGGAGAACTGGAACTTCCTTCCTGGGCCATATTTTTTGTTAGAATTATTTTAAAGATAAAATCACACACTACAAAAACAAGGCGGTTCTCGACCCCCAAGTTTCTCTCCTCTTCGTTGGATAGCTGTAACCAAGATATCAGTCACACCAATTGCAAATTTCCGAGTACAGGGTTGTTTCCCAAAGAGTTTTCAGCAATACAGTGGAGGATGCAGATATCCTCTCCCCGTAACAACCCCACCCCTCCCCAACACCCCAACTCCTATGCAACAACACCCCATCCCCTCCCCAACACCCTGCAAACACCCCACAATGCCCCATAATCCCCCCCCCCCTCCAGTTAAGTGTTAAAAAAAAACACCCCACCCCTCCCCAACACCCTTGAAACACCCCACCCCTTCCCCAATGCCCCCCCCCGCCCCTCCCCCATAGGTTGATGGAAGTCCTTCCCTATCTGCCTTTCGGCGATATTTCGCAATAACACTTTCGCATTTTCGCGTCGAAATCCCTATTGGGCGCCCACACAAACGGCTCGACTTTGACAGCCATAATTTTAATGAAGAGTGCCGACTTAGAATTTGACCTTTTTTCTGAGTCA
>JAMKCH010007991.1:0-10917 GCA_023653785.1 Ophioderma brevispina
AAAAATTGTCGGCTTCCTATGATCCTATTGTTATAAACATCCCATCATACACAAACCATACAGTGGAAATGGGGTGCTTTGATCGCTCGGCCATTAATATCTACACGCCTTTTATATTAAGGCGTCATATCTCGCATTGAGCGTCATACGGCACGTGAGAGTTAAGTTCTATTCTTATTACTTGTCATGACTCGGAAGAATACTTGCTTTGCATCTTCAAGAAAATCTCCTTGTCTGGCAAAATGCTGAAGACGATCAAGCTGGTATACGGCGTGGATTAGCTATGCATCGCCAACACTATATCGCCCGGAAATCTGTGTACTTTTTATTTTAATACAAATTTAAAAATAATTTAGTTGTTCTCATCAGATTTCAAAAACTGATTACTGACCAATACAGCTGATATACCCGAGTTATCGTTTGTTTCCAAAACCTCTCTTTTAAAAACACTTATAACTGACCACCTGTGTCCTACGAGGTTAATTTATTGGTCTGTACTTTTTGTATTAAGAAAAAGCTTAAGATAATATCATTTGTGATTTATTTGATACCATAAACGCCAACCACATTGATAGAGACAATGAAATGTATTCGAGATATTTAGGTAATTAGCGGTATGGTTTTTTGTACAAAAAGAGTTTCAAAGTGCAAGTCTCCAATGTCATGTTGATACATAGAATATCCATCTATCTTTATACGTTCAAGACATGCAAAAACATCAGCATAACATTTATAATTATGATGATAATTACAATTTTAAGACATATCACAAGTAGGCTGGTGATAGGGCATTCTCTATTTTAGGGCCCAGTCTGTGGGACGCTTTACCCACCTCAATCAGATATTCTCCGAGTAAGACATCTTTCACTAAGGCTCTGAAAACTCATCTTTTAGCACGGACCTGGGTCAATCATCACTGTTCATGCCCCACTACATCTAAGCGTTAACACCTTTGGTAGTTAGTATGGACCCTCTATGTCAATGCAAGGTAGTTACTGCTGGTCTCAAATTGTGGCATCACTTTTTCAATAGTGGCTAATTTAAGGTTACCCAGGGGTCAAACTTTTAAAATGCTCCAAACATGTTGAAAAGCTTGTCATATTATTCGTCTAATCATAAGGATTCCAAAGATGTATAGTTTGTACCATCTATGACCATTGATTCTGGAGTTATAGGGTAAAAATGGCTAAAATTGTAAAAAAAGGTAAATACAGGGGTCAAAATCAGAAGTTGCTACAATTTTGGTAAATGAAAAAAATAGTTCTTCTAGCTTAATGTGTCAAAATAAGGAATAGTTTGTAGCATCTGCAATGCATAGTTATCATGTTATGTGACAAAATAGGGGCCACATGGCAACATAATCCAATTGGCATTGACCTTCTTTGACCTATATCTCGGTAAGTAAACATTTATAATAATAATTTTAAAAATATAATCAGAGCAACTTACAATGTTGACCTCTGTACAAATTTAGATTGATCGTTTTTAGCATTTTAGTCCTTTTTACCCTATAACTTCAAAACCAATGCTCGTAAGTGGTACAAACTATACATTTTTGGAATCCTTATAACTAGACGGACAATATGGAAAATGTTTCAACCTGTTTGGAGTAGTTTAACAGTTTGACCCCTGGGTAACCTTAAAGTGTGCCCCTTATTGAAAAAGTGACACCACAATTTGAGACCACTGTACTTTGCATTGCCGGGTCCATACTAACTACCAAAGATGTAAAACCTTAGATGAAGGAAGGCATGCGCATGAACGAACTCCCTAAATAAGGACCCTATGATATTCTTCTCCTACTGTATTTTTCCACAATGTATATAGTTTGCTGTTTGCGTTTGCTCTTTTGCTCCTGTTTTCATTCTTCTATCGCCTTGTATCATTTGGCTATCCAAAATCCCAATTTGCCCTGGTGACCTGCTTCAACAAGCGCTAAATGGGGCCAAATCCGCGCGAAGCGCGCGAAAAATTAGCCCAGTTTATATTAACCTGACCCAAATTTAGGCCAAAGTTGGTTGCAATCCCTCAAAATCAGGACAAATAATATGCAAATGTTATTCCATGTCATCCCGATATTTTTGACCCGGGAGAGCAACTTAAAATGCGATCCAATATTTGGTGCCAGGGGGAGCAACGGGACAATAAAAAAAAATCTACGGGCAGACGGACCTTCAAGGATCGAATGGTGGACGGGCGTATTAATTAATTAATACAATTAATTATAATTTAATTAAAGTTGATTGATTATAGTTAGTTAATTAATTCTAATTAATTTGATTAATTAATTAATAATTGTAATTAATTAATAGCTTCGATTAATTATTTATTTATTTATTTATTTATTTATTTATTTATTTATTTATTTATTTATTTATTTATTTATTTATTTATTTACATCTCCAAAGAAAAGCAATAGATTTGTAGTGCACAGGGCTAGATAAATATACCCGTCCGGACAAAATGACAATTGTGTGAAAGAAAAGTGCAAGTTATAGAAAGCCGTCTATAGGCCTAACGGGAGCAGTTCTCCTGACGTGCATAAATAATCCGGAGATTTATAAATACTACTGCAACATTTTTTATCATGGTAATTGTCATCAGACATTTTGCTTAAAACAACAAAAAACGAAACATCTAAATCCCAAAATAAAACCCTTTAACACTAACTATAACCTAACCTAACATAACCCAATCTCACTTAACCTCATAAAATAAAATTCAGGTATTTAAAAGTTAATCCTTTGGGATTGTTGTTAGGAACCAATCAAAAGAGATTTCAAATTAAATCACGTTTACCTTAGATTCAATCGTAATAGCTTTGAATTCAAATCTATCATGATTTAATTTTAATGCATTATAGATTATGTTTAAATCCTAACATTGATTGGTCCCTAACTACAATCCTGAAGATTAATTTCAAAAATCCCTGAAATTTAGAGTGCGTCCATCACATTAACCATACCTAACCTAACATAACGTAATCTATAATCTATATATCATGGAACATATTGTCCTTAGTCACATAGCCAAGCACCTACAAGCAAATAATATTTTACTGGATTCACAGCATGGGTTCCGTGAACGGCTTTCCACTGTTACACAACTCATTACATCATCACATGACTGATGGGCTTCTACCTTACAACAACGTGGCCAGACAGATGTCATTCACCTTGACTTCAGTAAAGCGTTTGACACGGTTCCACATCTCCGTCTATCAGTCAAACTAAATCATTATGGCATCGGAGGAAACACCTTGGCTTGGATTCAATCTTTTCTAGAAAACAGGAGTCAGGCTGTTTCTGTCAATGGCACCCATTCAACATGGGGAACATTTTCATCCGGAGTACCATAGGGTTCAGTACTAGGCCCTGCACGCTTCCTGTTATATATAAATGACATACAAGATCAAATACAGTCCGCAATGAGCCGGGACAATGAGGTTGTTTGCAGATGACAGCATTGTATACAGGAATATTGACAGACCAGAAGATCATATCATCCTTGAACAAGACCTTGACACTCTTGCAGATTGGTCCTCCACTTGGCTAATGCAGTTTAATGTAAAAAAGTGTGCCATCCTCTCCATCACAACGCAAACCCAGCTTCCACCAGTATACAATCTTTGGTGAGTGTCTCGAGAGAGTAGATCATCATGACTACCTTGGTGTGACCATCTCACATGACCTCCGCTGGGATAACCACTGCAACAAGAGCAAGCAAAAAGCCAGCCGTTCACTTGGATTACTCCGTCGTACTCTTTCTCCCTGTAAACAAAGCGTCAAAGCAAAGGCATACCAAACTGTCATACGTCCGCAAATGGAGTACGCTTCTGAAGTATGGAGCCCGCACACCCTAGATGGAGTTGATCGCCTTGAACGTGTCCAGAGAGCAGCTGCTCGCTTTGTCTTACCGTAGAACAACACACGTAACACCCTTAATTACCACCCTGGGCTGGGATCCACTCCATGTCAGACGTCTCCTTTCTCAAGCCAAAATGTTCTACAAGATTCACACAATCATGTTAATATCCAGTTTCCTCAGTCCATACATCCTGCATCTTATTTTGGAAGACATGATCATCATTTGAAATACACCATTCCTAAAGCAACTATAGATCCATATAAGTTCTCTTACTACCCACGTGCTGTAAGAATCTGGAATCAGCTACCAGTTATGCTGTACTCGCTCTCTGGGTAGCAAAGTTCTTTAATTACCAAGACTGTTTTTAAAATGCACCCTCAGTTCATCATTGGATTTTGTTTATCTTCACCTTTTCTACACTTTGGCACCTTTTGGCTCTGATGTTTCGCCTGCACCAAATCCCAGTTTAGCGTATTAAGCTGTATAGGGATCACACCATTGAAGATTGAAGAACCTAACATAACTTCACATAACATAACGTAACTACATAAATGCTAACCTAACCTAACCTATAACATAACCCACCTTAACCCAACCTAACATAACGTATAACCCATATAACCATGTCTCAGATTTTAGATTTATTTTTGGCTCTTCACAATACAATACATACAAAATCAAGAAATTAAAATACACACACTGGACAAAAGTATTGTAACATGCAGAAAAAAGATTTCCTAATCACAAAATGATTTCAAATTGTAACGTCGGTTCTTAACTACGTATATGACGCATTGAATGCCAAAGTTGTGTTTTTGAAACAGAAGTTATTCCCCAGAATCCTTGAGTGCGAAAAATATTTTGATTTGATTGCCATGTTCCCTAAAATGGCGGATTAAAAGGTTGGTTGTCGATAGCTTGTCGATTGCACCTCAGAAGAATACAGGGACACGGGAACGCCACAAATGACTCAAAATAGCCACTAAAGAATTGTTGGGGTTATCTAAACTGCTAACATGTTAGGGGAGAATAGTACAGTGTTTGTGTGGACGGAAATGAGATACGTCAAAAATGGACGGGATGACGAGCCAAACCATCGCTGTGTTGGACTCGGAAAAGAATGACAAGAAAGTGGTCACGTGGGCAAATTGAAAAAAGCACATTTTAATTCATTTACCTTGAACATTATACTGTTGTCGTGGAATGTGAAGAAGTATTCAGACATGGTTTGCGTAAACCACGTGATTATCATTCAAATTGCAATCGGATGTCTCAAAATTTCCGGGGGGGCCACTTGTATTCAAAGGTGGATTGATGGTGAACAAGAAAACGCGTAAAACAAGGGTGTCTTTTTTCCAACAGGCGATGTACGCGCGTAATCGATTAGGGTGTTTTTAAAACAGCCAAAACTATGAAAAACAAAAAAGGGTTAGTTTTTTTCTAACCCGAAATTTTAGTACGCGAGATCAAAATCATCACCAATAATATTGTAATTTGGAAGTAACGCAACATGATGCGCAAGCAGATAATAAGGGTATATTATATTATCAACACAATGCCTTGCTTACTTGTTTTAGGTAAACAAAAAAACTGACAAAAGACTAGTTTATGGTAGCAAAAACAGACAAAAATGCTTGTTTAGGGGTATGTTTTTTAGCATGTTGTAAATACTCGGTTAGGGTTCATTTCGGAAGTCCATGTTCACGATCAATCCACCTTGAATACAAGTGGCCCCGGGAAAATTTTCCGATTTTGTTTAAAGATCACTGTCTTCCATTGACGTTATCTTCATTTCTGGTCCAACACAAGCATGTACTTTTTCCGTAAAACATTTAGAGTTAATCCTACCTGAGGGACATGTTGAGATTGAGTATACTAGGGTTACTCATCTCAGATCCTACCAAACCCGTACAATTCATTTAGCGCTAGTTTTGGGGTCATTTGTGGCGTTCCTGTGTCTGTATTCCTTCCGGGGCGCATGCGATCGGCAAGTTGTCGATCGCCAGCTCTTTTATCAGCCATATTTAGGGAATGTGGCATTCATAATTTCATATCATATAAAAATGTTTTTCGGGAATAACATTTGTTTGAAAAACACAACTTTGTCATTCAATGCACCATGTATGTGTGGTTAGGAACCGCTGGTATAATTTGAAATCATTTTGTGATTATGAAATCTTTTTTCTGCATGTTGCAATACTTTTGTACAGTGTGTGTAGATAACCAGAGGTTATGTAAAAAGTTACAAAGTCTCAAAGAGGAACTATTTGAAAGTATATAATACTTTGGAAGCATGTTTTTTATTTGCAAAAGTAGGTGACAATATTACAGGAAAACATTACATGGTGAAGGGACGAGTACACTGCTAAACGCGAGGCGTGAGGTCGCAGTGCCCTACAAAAAGGGTCAAAGAGAGAGAGAGAGAGAGAAAAGATATGTGTACACACTAAATTTCAGGAATTTAAAAGTTAATCCTTAGGATCCTTAGGAATTTAACATAAGCCTAACCTATAAATCTTACTTAACCCCTAACCTAACTTAACATAAATTTAACGTTAACATATAATAATAATAATATAATAATATTAAATAACCAGTTTTTATATAGCGCTTAATTCCCGAAAGGTTCAAAGCGCTGTTGCCAATTATTATTACACCGCCTTCCAGAAGTCGTCACCATAATTTCGCTTCATCTAGGTAGCTCAAAGACACGCCTTACAAGCGCACAACCCTCATCAGCACTTAGATTGTCAATATTCCCAATAGCACCTCCCAGATTTCTCTAAGGGTCGACGATGCAATTGAGTTTAGTATCTTGTCAGGGACCACAAACACGTTGACCACCACGGGGCTCGAATCCACGATTTTAAGGTCTAATGCTCACGAGTCAGGCACTTACGCTTTAAAGGTCCTAAGGATCACGAGTCCTGCGCTTTTCAACTGGACCCACAGGTGCTCTACAAAATGGAGGACCATTATCAATCTTCCTCGAATCAATTTCGAATTTGATCGAGGAAATTGATAATGGATTTGGACCATTATCAATTTCCTCGATCAAATTCGAAATTGACGATTGTAATATGTTTAACTTAACCTACCCTAAACCTAATCTATATAAGATTTATATTAGGAAACTAATAACATGACCTAACCCAAAGATAAGGAAAAATTCAGATGCTACAATAACATTACATGACATGGCATGGATCGACACGACCTCCTGACCTTACATGACATTTCACAACACAAATCTAATATGTTTTATCCCGACCTATCAACGAAGAGGTTTCCTTTCCAGGCATTAGCGGCAGCAAAAAAAGATAAGAGTTCGTTCATGTGTAGAGGTTAAGAGGAAAACCTATCATGGAGGAGAAAACGGCAAGCATGGATCACTAAAGCAACGCAAACAAAAATAACACCGGCATTATTGTCACGCGCCAGGAATATTTACTGTTTGTTTCAAACATTTGATGGATTACATCAAAACGAAAATAAGAGTTCTTTAATACCGTAGACATAATAGAAAAAACGCGCAGGTCGCCCGCTGCGAAAACATTGGTTGTGATCCAAAACATTAAAATGCGACCTTGAAGACAATTTTCATCTATCATAGCAAATTACAAGCAATGGACTTTTAACATTGTAATATTTAGTGTCTAAACCTTCACACAAAAACGCATGGTCATGTGTTGGTATCTCTCGATTGTTTGCTTGATTAATTTATATATCGCGATTTACAGCTCCAGCTCAAACTCCGGCAATTTCCGTCAAGCCCAATTTTTGAAATCAATTTTGCAGACAGTTTGGCGACTACTACGATCGGGCCGAATCGGGTGTCTGTCGATGGGGTTGGGAATCGTCTTATAGTGGTTCTATAAAAAACGGCGCACATTGCTCTCGGAAATATAACTGGAATTTAATACATGACGTCACGTCAATCATAAGGGGTCCCAAAATATCTCTTATATCTCAAAACCCTAAAACCGTGTTTGTGTAATTAATCTTTATGGGGCATAATCAATGCAAATGCCATAGTAATTCAACACAACGCAAACCCAGAGAGTAAAACGATTATTATAATATTAAAGACTCTGTTTATCACCCATTCCATTCGGATTTACACAGTAATTGATTTCGGTTCATCAGATAGTTTCGTGGTTCAATATATCGTGTGAATTGATTAAATTAGTGAATATCACCCTCATACGTGAAGGTGATATTCTACTAATATAGTGCCGTATCTCAACAAAAATCATAATCCTTTACCAATAAAAACTTCTCCAGCTGAAGTACACATTCTTTAGGGATTTATCTGTTGACAAGAGTTCCCTATGTACCCTTTTTTTTTGAAAGTTCTAAAGTAACAAATTCTTTTCATTTTGACTTAGGTTAGGGTCTTTCTTGTACGCCCATTATAAATGAATTTGTTTCCTGTAGTTAAAGGATACTTCAGATTCAGATGGGATAATTCAGATTTATTTGTCAATCAATCAATCAATCAATCAATCAATTAATAATAGAATCATGACTTGATTACAGAATAATAATTAATGTTAAGTGACAAATGGGATAATAATTACCAGATATACATATAAAAAACGTAAAGTCTCGTTGCCAGAGACAAAGTCTGCGAGGAGTGCCCATCTCCTTCCTTAGAGTTTGGGCCAGACTCCTCCGTTTATGTTTGCTGTGGGCGTTCGCCACTCCTCCCGGCACAGCGAGTATGTTTACTGTTCCCAGAAATTGAATAATGTGGATATCATTTTATACACCTGGGGGAGATGAGTAATTAAGGTAAAAGGTAGCTTACTCAAGGGCACAACACGTGGGCCGCAGTGGGAAATCGAACCCCCCACGACGACCTGTGGATTGCGGGGCGAAAGCCTCAATCCACTGGACCACACGTGCACTTACCAATACATATACATGCTTACTATTGTAATATTGAGAATGATAAGAAGATACAAAAATTGATATAATTTGCAATTACATAAGGGGTCAAAATGGAACTTCTTCCATATGTTGAAAATGTGCATGTAGGGCCGGATTAATGCGTGTTAGTAAATTGAACAGTTGTAAGGAAACGCGTTAATAGAACTGTATGATTCAGGTCAATGTTAATTAGAAATAAACTAAAATAGCTTAGTGACATGAAGGTCCTTTGATCGGCAGTAAGAGGCAGTGATCGGCAGTTTGCCTGGCATCTTTTACCCAGAACCAAGTACCACAGATACGGGTGTTTTGACTGTGTAGTCTCTGTCAAGGTTCATAAATAACACAATTGGAAGAACATCAACTCATTTAATTTAACTAAGATAAGAGATCAACCTGTACTTATTCATTTCACTAATTACAATGAACTGAATCATAAAGTTTCTTTAAACGCTTCGTAAACTCTGTTAAATTTACACGCATTACCCCTCGACAATGCACATTTCAACAGATGGAAAGAGTTACATTTGACCCCTATGTAATTGCAAATGATATAAATTTGGTATCATTCTTATCATCAATATTACCAATAGTAGCATGTATATGTATTGTAGGCCACGTGTGGTCCAGTGGATTGAGCGCTCGTACCGCAACCAAAGGTCGTGGGTTCGAGCCACTGCGACCAACGTGTGTGCCATTGAGTAAGGCCCTTACCTTAATTAACTCATTCCACCCAGGGGTATAAATGGATCCAGCATTATCAATGCTGGAAAGTAACAGCTCGCTGTGCGGGAGGGAGTGGCGAAACCCCACAGCAAATATTATACGGAGGAGTCTGGCCCAAAACTAGGGAAAGAGAGATGGGCACTCCGCGCACGAGCATGCTCGGCACGAGACTTTACTTAAACAATTCACATAATTCGATATGGTATGTCAAATATTATATATAATATTATTATTATTCTGAATCACAGTCATGATTCTATTATTAGATTGATTGATTGATTTGTTGATTGATGACAAAATAAATCTGAATTATCTGAATCTGAATTATTGAATAATCTACAGGAACAAATTCATTTATGGCGTTACAATAACAAGTTCCCTAACCCTAAGGCCAAAATGAAAAAGAATTTGTAACATGTAAAACTTCAAAAAGGGGTACATTGGAACTCTTGCTCAACAGATAAATCCTAAGAATTGTGTAATTCGCTTGCGGAAGTTTTATTGTTAAATAGTATAGATTTTTTTGAGATACGGCACTATATTAGTAGAATATCACCTTCAGGTTCTGAGGGTGATATTCACTAATTTAATCAATTCACACGATATTGGAAACCACGAAACTATCTATGTACCGAAATCACTACTGGTGTAAATCCGAATGGAATGGGTGATAAAACAGAGTCTTTAATCTATCAATAATCGTTTACCATCTTGGTTGCGGGGTGGTTACTATGGCATTTGCATTGATTAGGCCCCATAAAGATTAATTACACGGGTTTTAGGGTTTTTGAGATTTAAGATATTGTGGGGACACCCTTTTTTGATATTGACGTGAGTATGTATTCAAAATTCAGTTATTATTTCAGAGAGCAATGTGCGCCGTTTTTGTATAGAAACCACACTAATAAAGAGATTCCACATCGACAGCACACCCGGAGCGGCCGAGCAGTAAGTCGCCAAACGTCTGCCCAAAATTGATTTCAAAAATTGGGGCTTGCGGAAATTGCCGGAGTTGAGCTGTAAATCGAGATATAGAAATTAATCAAGCAAAACAGCGGAGAGGGAAATACCAACCACCTGACCATGCGTTTTTGTGTGAAGGATTTAGACACCTAAATATTACAATGTTAAAGTCATTGCTTGTAATTGCTATAAATACGATGAAAAGTTTCAAGGTCCATTTTACTGTTTTTGATCCACACCAAATGTGTTTGAGCGGGCGACTGCGGTTTTCTATGGTATGTCTCGGTATTAAAGAACTCTTATTTTCGTTTTGATGTAAAATCCATCAAATGTTTGAAACAAAGCAGTAATAGTCTGGCGCGTGACAATAATGCCGGTGTTATTTTTGTTTGCGTTGCTTTAGTGATCCATGCTTGCCGTTTTCTCCAT
>JAMKCH010007992.1:0-30358 GCA_023653785.1 Ophioderma brevispina
ATAAACGGGATCCACCGTTTTTAGGTCTACTTGCTTCGAATCTTCTCTGTAGGTATACTACTCGGCCGTCTCATCGTATAACATGGCTCTTCAGAAAGACCTTTAAATGTTGTTTTCACAAGAACATTCAATATAAGGTGTTGATATGACGCTAAACCAATAGCATTTTAGAGACAAAATCGGCAATGGTACTGTATGAGGACAGTTGAAACTGAAATATTTTGCCCGGCGTGCTCTAAATTTTGGTGACGAATTTCAAGTAGCGAACAGCTTGGGCATCGAAAAACTGATGTTGGTTCTTTTTACCGATTGCGAAAAATAAGAATCCAAGATGGGCCGGTCCAAAAGGGCCGCCGTTTGACTAACACCGATTTAACCGTAACTTTTTATGGGCGATCTTCAACTGGAACGCAATTGTTGTGTCAACTGAAAGAGAATTAAATTAATCGACAAACGCTTATGTCAAAATTTGTGCTTAAGAATTATATAAGGGTGCAAATATTTGAGGAAAAATCACATTTTTTTTGGCATTTTTAATACCAAAAAATGAAATTATTCGTATTCTAATTTCCATTGATATTTCCAGAACCAAATCATCAATTAACCAATTTTTTCTACAAATTTGACCTAATAACACACGTGAATCGTATCAAAATTACAGTTGTACCTTATTCAAAACGAAGTTAATTCTGTAACGAGGTCAATCAAGTCAGTTACACAGAGACGTTGGTTTACTCTGGCGCACTTTTGCTAAAATTTTTTGATCATGCAGAAAACCCATGACCAAAATCCCCCTCACTTGAAAGTACACATTATACACTATTAAAAATGTTCTTAAAAAACTTTGTTTTGACTGTCCGCTGGGATCGAAACGTGCAAAATAACAGTAAAAAGCGACTCGAAACGGGCAAAAAAAACCTGCCAAAAAAGTCGTTTTAACTGTTGTGAGTACTAGCCAGCGGCCACTCCAAACGACGTTATTTTAATGAACATTGTTAACAGGGTACTAGTGTTCATTTTAAAATACAATGCAATGCTTATTTATATCTGATACATTAAACCAAACATTTTAAAAGCAAAATCTAAGCATGTATTACAGTAGATATCCAGTTCTTTAACTTACTGCAATGATATCCCTGAGGTATTTTTGTACATTACCGTTGGAAGAATATGGTTTGCACAGCCCCGATTATTTGATTTTCCATTTTACTAATTAAACCACTGTTTGAAATTTGGTAAATACATTGTATTTCCATTGATACCTACATGCCTAATAAGTACATGAGCATTGCTCTACTTGACATCACAACTATAGAAACCATAAATGCCGGAATTATTAACACGTTCGCTAAAAATTAGCAAATGTTCTAATTTTCAAAGCCTACAACGAAGTTTTGAACAGCCTATTCGAAACCCCCATGGAAGGTGTTGTGTTAAATATTTTTGCTGCAGAGATCATGGTCCTACAACTTTTATTTTTTATTATTAATGTATTGGACTTAACGAAGATGCAATAAAACTTATGTGAATTTGAATTGGAATTAGAAAAGGTGTTTTGTCTAATCGGTTGCAACAACCCTTTTCGAGATGCCTATGGTAACGTTTGCACGCTGATACACATTAACCTATTTCTTTCATTTACACTTGCTCTGTGTAGTCTCCTGTTGTTGGATAAATAATAAAACTAAGTAGAGGAGGAGCAGGAAATATCATAGGGCCTTATTTAAGGACTTACCGTTACCTTCCCCTACCGAAATGGTTTGGACACCTTTGGTATTAGTATGGACCCGCTACAAACCTACATCACTGCTAGGTAGTTAGTACTCTCAACTTGTGGTATCACTTTTCAATAGGGCCAATTTAAGTTTCACAGGGTCAAACTTTTAAAGGCCCCAATCCGGTGAATGTATGCCATATTGTCCAGCGAATCATAAGGATTCCAAAAATGTATAGTTTGTACACCTACGACCCATGGTGTTTGGAGTTATAGGGTAAACTTGACTAAAATTGTCAAAGTCAATACTCATTTGTTATCAGGGGTCAACATTAAAGTTAATTCTGATTATATTTTAAATACTAGCACTTTTTGCCTGAGGTAAGATGACTCCCAAAAGTATAGTTTTGATTATTACATGTTTACTACGGAGATAAGGGGTAAAAAAGGTCAACGCCAATTGGATTATGTTTGCCCCTTTGACCTATTTGTCGCATAACATGATAACTATCCAACTGCCGATTTACAAAACTATTCCTTATTTTGACGCATTAAGCTAGATGAACAACTTCTATCATTTTTCACAGATTAGGCACTTCTGATTTGGACCCCTGTACAAATCGAAATATGGACCTTTTTACGCATTTTGTTACCCAATAACTCTAAACCCATTGGTCATAGATGGTACAAACTATACATTTTTGGAATCCTTATGACTAGAAGACGGACCAATAGGCTACATTTCAACATGATTGGAGCATTTTAAAAGTTTTGACCCCTGTGTAAACTTAAATTGGCTCCTATTGAAAAGGTGACACCACAATTTGAGAGTACTACCTACCTATCGTTGATATAAGGTTCCATACAAACTACCAAAGTGTCAAACCTTTTTCTGTCAGTGATGGGTGTACACGATGTTTTGACCTGTGTCCCTAGCTCCTCCACTAAAGACCAATCTTGTGTTACAAGTTTTGTTTGACGCAATGCTTTAAGACTGTGATAGACAAGCCTGGAATTAGCCATGTTTTACGTTATTCCTAAACCAAGACATACTCACAAAATCAGTAATAGCTCCTCTCTAGAATGTTTTCAGAGACACCCAAACAATTTAATAATTCGGGGGGTGGGGGTTACTGTTATTTCGGTCGGGTAATAACCACCCGCGTTACAAAAAACGCGAGACCTGGGCATGTCTCGAGTCTTGCAATATAGGGGAAATCAAATTCAACCTATGTCTCTGTCGTCTCACATAGGGATCACATTTTACTTTTCAGTTTCAGATCGAGTACAAAATCGGCAGGAATTTGATTTTTGATCTGTATTGATTTGAATCTGAATGATTATTTTTTGTTTGATTAGTCAATGCTCAAGAATGGAATACAAGTCCATAAAATAGCTCAAATTGATTTAAATCCGTAGGTTAAATTCATGGTAATATTGCACTCCCTGTCCTCGATAGAGTGTCCATTTGACAGGTCCCTCGGATAGGGTACCATTTCATCCGTTTCTGGTCTCGCGTATAAGGGTCACCGCGAAACCCTTGTACCTTGGAGGTTACCCAGACGCCTGTACAGTTATCCCCGGTTAAAACTAATTATTGTCATTCTTTCCATAGGTGTCAAAACTTAAACCCAAATTTTTCTGACACACAACATACATCCACGAAGTCCGAAAACGCGTAATATACCGAGAATTATTCTGTAAACTGACTGCCTTGAAATAGTAAAGACAACAATTAGTCCCATCACACTTCATGAGGCCCAGGGCTTTTGGAAAATTCAATACAAATCTCTTAAAGGATAGTAATATGCGAATCATAATCAGAATATTATTGGTAAAAATGCCCAATGATAAATCTCTGAGAACTGATCAGGATTTTAATCAATCTTTTTTGAACTGGAAATTAGTGGTCCGCTCGTGAACTCTTAACTATCCCAAAGGAGGAGGTAGAATTACCGCTTGCCTAAAAAGGATAAATCTTTTATATATCTGGAAAACTGGAGCCTGACCACTCCTGAACGTAGATTCTAAAATAATTATAAATTCGCGTGCACACCGTATGAAACTTGTCCTTGACGAGTTATACATCATGATTAGACCGGCTTCTTAAAGGGTCGATATATTGGCGAAAATGTTTAGATTCCTTTTGGATATCATAATTTTAACCGATCTTGTAGAATATTACTGGTTTAGTAGGCCGTGTTCTTGCTTTTGAAAAGACATTTGATAACATTAGCTGGAATTGTATTAATAATCTCTGGTAACTATGTTTTGTGTTCCCGATTTCCAGAGAGGATTCCCTTCTATATAACGTAGCTGAAAGTTGTGCGTTTAAACTTAATGGACATGCGGCTCATTTCTTTCTTCACAATTTTGGACGGTCTTCTTCAAGGTTGGCGGTTTTGTCGCCTTGCATTTTATGTTGATATTTGATATGTTCAGACTTTAAGCATTAAATCCGTTTATCAAAGAAAATAAAAGTATAAAACCGTCTTCTTGTATCAGGGGTGATTTAAAAAAAGTCTGAAATATTAAATAGTCAGTATGGCAGATGACACCATTATATAGTGGATGTACAAATGACTCTTTAACAGAAACTTGGAGCATTTGATAATTTTTCAGTATTTCATGTATTTTCTGGTTTGCAGATAAGCTATAATAAAAGTAATAGGCTAGGCAGTTTAAGCAATTCAATGTTGTTCATTGTGAAAATAGACAAGATAATTGGTCAAACTATTCCATTTTTTATTTAGGTATTGCATGTCTTCCATGATATGAAACATATGGTGATGTTAACTCATAAGCGAATTGCTGATATAGAGAAACCGAACCCTGCAAATGTGGAAGGTGAAATCTACCCTGTTTGGGTAAGATCACTTATCAAAACTTTTGCGTGTCTAAACTGTATTCCTTTTTTCATTATTTCCAAACCCTCCAGAGCATTTTAAGGAGCTTGATAGATTTTTTATATTTTTGTGGAATTGTGTTTCAGATAAGATTAAGAGAAGGACTATGATCCTAACCCATTTTCAAAGGGATGTAAGTATGCGGATTGCGACAATTTTTTTCAGTTTTTAAAATTTCCTGGATCAAACGGTTTTATGAAATCCAACGATGCTAAATGGAAATTGCTGTTCATAAATTCAATCAGGCTTTTGGCGATGATTCTGCTATTTAAAATTTAATTTTCACAGAACACTGAGTTCTTTATATAACATTTAATACCCTTTTGTAAAAGATATTGTGAAATACTGGGCTACCATTTCTCAATGAGATGGTGTACATTCTTTTATTAAAATTGATGATTAAGGCATTCTTCTGGAAACACTGGTTTTAAATCTGGTATTGTTAGCTAAAAGACATCATGTCGGATATTTTTGAATTTCTGAATGTTAAAATTTGCCGGGGCTCAATTCTCTAGCAATATAAACTGGTTCCAGTATTACAACTCATATCTGCCATTCCTAGATAATGGAAAGTTTAGCATTAAATTACATGTTCAGCGACATCTTGGATTGTTCTGGTGTCGACCAATTTTTTGTCTAATTGGGGATTAAAGAAAAAACTAATTGCTTAAAAACAATTTTCTTGATATTACCTGCCACGCCTCCAAACTCCTTTACTTACCCCTGTAGATCCGCAATACACTCACGAACTTCAAAACTACGCGAACTTCAAAAAATTTATTTTTTGTTTAAAATTGGCGCTATAGACTTGTTGGGTACGATACCGGACTCGTTAGGCACCTATTTTTTCATTTTAAGGATCGTCCAATCCTTTTGGATAACAGGTGTTTGTCGTGGATAAAGAGAAAAACTCAAGTGACATTAGTTAGCAGTATGGGAAATAATTTTTTATTGTTTTGTAAATAGTAATCCTCCACTTGCCAATATGTCCCTATTTCTACCAAGCATTCCTCTATATTGTAATGTATATCAAACTGGGACGGACATATTTTCTTAAAAAACTACCATTCGTTTATCATAAATGGCAATCTTTTAAAAGTGTCAGGATCGCTTTTACGCATTGATGCAATAATTGTACGGCTTGGCGCACTAGCCGAAGATGTCGACTATATGAATGGATAAGTCTCGGCCCATTTTAGGGATATTTTTTGATTAATGGAAAGGTGATCTATGCATTTTTGTAAACATGGGAAGAATCACAGTGCTGTGAAGATTTTTAATGCCCAGGTGCCTCCGAATCCGTGCACAAGTTTGCGATGGGCTTTCTAGGTGCGTGTGCCCCCAAACGGCTGAGAATTGGTCTTTTTTTTATGACCACTGTACTCCACAGCTATATATTTCTTTAAACATTTTAATAGTTGCATTTCATGGGAATGTCTGTTGGATGGATCCCCCCACTCCCAAAAACAAAAACCCCCAATTATCCAAGCATGCATTGATCAAAATACAACATGTCTGGTTTGCCTGGACATTTTAATTTTCTAAGTTGGTTTTTTTTTGCGCGCTTGGGTTGTTTTGGATTGATTATTTATTCATCCATTCATTGAAATTGATTGATTTCATCATTTCATTTCTATTCATCATTCACCACTGCACATGTCATTTAATATCATTTCCCGAATCTCTAGAGCTTTGTTCAATGAGTTACTCTGTATAATTTTTATAGAGGGACACTGTAAAAAGCTTTTAAATCTCAAATAACTGCATTATGCACTTTGTTACGTAATAACTTGCTTTTGGTACATCGAATGCTCCTGATATTTTTAGGCCATCTGCGTATGATATCAGGTCAAATTTGTGGAAAATATCAAATGCATTGGTATAATAATGGTTTTAACCATAATGAAGAAAATATAAAATTAAAAAGTCCTTTTTTCAAAAAAAATGCTAAAAAAACATGTTTTAACATAGTTGTCTACCCTTAGCATCCTTAAACTGTACCTAAATTGGTATCATCTTGTAGAAATTTGATTGGTTTAAATGACGTGAACGCCACTATTTTTTGGAGGTTTGTATCAAAAGTTATAACATAAAAACACGTGTTTAAGTAAAAAAGCGGCCATTTTGGACGCCATCTTGGATTTGTATTTTTTCGCAAGAGGCTTATTTAATCCAACATCACTTTCATACCCCCAACATATACCTGTCATGTATGGGGTCAAAAATATTTTCACGAGTCATAGGCTGCCATAAGGCTCAACCTTTTTTTAAGCGGCGCTACGATTGATGGCTCCTGGACTAATAGGGAGAGTCGGGTAATCCCGAACGCGGGGTAATCCCGAACGCACGACTTTTCGTTAATTGCGACAGGAGGGAGACCGTGTTTTTGGACTTAATTCAAGTGTAAACTGACCAATATGGAATCTCGCACATTCTCGCGATAATTACAAAAAACACTTTTAGTTAAAATGAATATTCGGAATATAATTTCTGGATGGCATATCACAACTACAAGAAGAGAGGGAAAGGGGTTTAATAGTTTTTTAATAGGGACAAACCCCTGGGGTTCCCTTCACAATTAAAAACACGTACAACAGGGGGCACGTCCGTGATGAAGTTTATGAAAGTAACAAGATTACAAACATCACCTGGTTTGGGGTAATCCGACGAAACTTTTCCATGGCACCAATATAGGGGTGTCCATCTCATCTACATAATTTGAAACTCTCATCGAGCTTTTCAATATACTTTATTATCATAACTTATTTTGCGAGAAACAAATATTTTATCCCCAAAGTGGCTGCCATTGAACACCACGTTCGGCATTAGCCGTGAGGTGTGGGTAATCCCGAACGACACCATTTTTTGTTTTGATCATAACTTCTTTTCTAACAGCTTGAGTTAAGAAAAACACGTGTATAGTTAGGGTTTTGCTTACACTTTTTATGATATGGTTTATCTTTACCAAACATTGTTTTACATGAACCTTAGTGGCTTCAATCGAATGGTGTTCGGCATTACCCACTTCCCCCCTTTGGCCATTAAAATAAATCCTCTTACCTTACCTCTCACGGTGAAGGGACCTAAGCCCTAAGATTTTAGATGAGGTCTTACTCATTTAATGAAATCTACTATAGTTAGGGTTTAATACTGTTGACTCCACTTTTATAGTCATGATGGCCCGTTCTCGAAACGTTAATGAGGCTTGCACTAATGTTTCGTTCTGGAAATTAATTGATCAGAAGCTCATTACTAGTGTGATTCATGGTACAGAGGCTTATTAAAGACCTATCAGTGGATTGCAAATATATTCTGAATTTGCAGGAATAGCTTCAAAGTGAAGGATAAGTCTGTAGAATTCTCATTTTTTTTTTTTTTTTAAAATTAGTTTGTAATATTCTCATAAGTTACCTTAAGTGTTCCAAGATACGATTCCCCATTCAATTACGTTTGTAGTAATCTCCGAACGGACAGTATGACTACAATTTCCGAGTCTGTCCTTATTAGGTTGCTTCTGGTCCTTATCATTTGCAGGTATGTAGGATCCTGTACTTGTTAACAACATGAAAAATCTGATTTTTTTATATGATTTTTTTCGATTTTCAGATTTATCAAATCACTGATAAGTGTCTTTAAAGAAAGAATGAACACAAACCAAAGAAACGAGGATAAAAGGAGAGAGAGAGAGAGAGAGAGAGAAAAAAAATTTCAACAAGTGCATGGATGATATAAAAAAAAACTACACGGTATACTTATGAGTACCAAGTAAAATAGCCCACACCGTGATTATAGACTTATTTAAGGTGTTAGTTATTGGTTTGCATCTATTATCTTGGAACATAGAGAGTGTTTAAGTAAACGTTTTTGAACCCCTTGGCGCCCCGTCCGGCCTTCCCGTCTTATTTCCAATGTATCCCTTCTTCGTTGGTCCATTTGGCTGGTTCGTCACGAAAGTGGTGCTTTCATGTCAAAACACAAATTGGGATGGGAAAAAATAAACAAGGTTCTTAAGGTGCCCCATCCACCCGTTGCCACAGTCCACACTTTTGAACTATTTTGACCCTTTTCATCCTCGGAGAATCTACAATGGACCAAGGTAGGTCACTCTAAACACTTCCAGAATCCTAGGATCAGACTGATAAGACAGATTTGAGCATATGAACCATTACTCATGTTGTTCTTCCTTATAGGGTTACTTACAACTTGTTTGGCTCTAACTCTTCGCTCTTGCCCCCTCTTGTCATTTTCTGTGGCAAATGTGATACAATGGTATATTAGTTATCTTGTTTTGTAAAATATCAATGTTTGAATCGAATTCATTCTTTTATATGAATATTAGGTAATTTTACCTAACTATGCGAACATATCCCATAAATTAAAGGTGCGTGTCCGATCGTCTTTGGGACCCTCATGATTACCCGGAAGTAATAATCGATTTTGATATCAGATGAAGGCCGTATTTTTCAGGTCGTCCTGAAATTTTAGCCCTCAACTACATTCATTCCCAAAGAGATAAACAAAAAATCAGCGGAATTATGGTTAAACAATCAATACATATGAATAAAAAAATTGTGCATGAATAAACACAAAACATTTGACCCTGACCTATTTACTCAAACTGTGACGCAGTGATGTTCCATGATCTGCTATTTTTGACTTCTATGCTGAAAAAATTAAGGAATTTGGTGAAGAATGAGGTATATATGAAATATTTGCGGCTGCTCCATTTTTACCCCATTCCAATGGTTTATACAGTTAAGGCTGGGTTTTCAGTTCCATATTGTTGAATAGGAGTGACAAATCTTTCTGGATCAGCCGTTAAATCTTCAATCTATTTTTTTTCTCATTTCTCACCAAATACGTCATTTTCAGAGAGGAAAGTCGAAAATATGCAGATCATGAAACATCAAGTGCGTCACAGTAAAGAGTTCAGGGTCAAATGTTGTGTTTTTTAATGCACAATTTTTTTTGATTCAATCTGTATATAGCACAGTATTGAATAGGGCGTGTACAAGGTACCTTATTGCTTCTACCATCAAAACCGCTAGTTTGTACCCACGGTACTTGATCGTGGGCATGATAAAGTGCCAGGCTCTCATATTCAAGTAGAGAACACACTTGAATAAATCGGAACAAGTACATTTAAAGATAAGCACCGATTTGCTAATCGTAAGATCGAAAAAAAAATCACTACATAAAAAATCCCATGCATTTTATCTTACTGGCATGGATGCGTTATTATAGTTTGCAAGTGGTTGGTTAAATCCGTGTAATGGAAGACACTATCATGATTTTGCTACATCAGAAAGTCGCTAAAATCATGAAAAATCCAATTTTTGCATGTTTGAACAAGTATATTTATCCTACCACCATGCAATCGATAAACCAGAATCAACCGAATAAGGAGCCATTCGGAAATTTTAGTCATTACTTGTCCGTCAGACCTTTATCAAAACCCGTGAATAAATGGAGATTCATATCTAGTGATGACTCTGTCGTTTTAAACTTCATGCCTGTCCTTCTTCAGTTGGAAAAGTTAACTTTATGAGAATTCTACAGACTTATCATTCACTTTTAAGTATCCTGCAAATTTCAAATATTTTGACTCTTCGAAAATCACTGATAGTGTCTTAAAAAACAGTACAAATATTCCAGTTTATGAAGCGAAGACGTGTGCACCATGACCTGTACAGTTTGAACTCCAAACATACAGTTCTTGATATTGTTTTGAGAATCCCACTTCTTTGCATCGCAATCATAACTTTAAACAATACTCTAAACGGGCAAATAACTGTTAAAAAACGTCGTTTTAGGTGTTGTGAATCCCAGCTGGCAGTCAAAACGACGTAATTTTTTAGTGTATAGCCAATTCTTTTAAACTCATGTCTTAGTTGTAATTTATAATTGTGTATTTTTTTTTTTTTTTTAATTTAAACCATTTATCAATCAATACATCAATGCCAACAATATGAATTGTGGGTATACCTCATATTAATCCAGTACATTTTTTTCGAAGACCCGTGTACCTATCAACTGCTCCTCTCATCTGATTCGTCGCTATCCATATTCCTCCTCATCGTCTTCATCATCTGTAAGAAAACGATGCAAGTCATACATCTTGAAGTGACATTTAATGTTACTACTGTAATTCGCAATACCCCTTCTACTTTATTTAATAGAAGTGCGTTTTTTTTTTGGATTTTAATTAGTATTTCAGATTTTCCCCGTCAGTTGCAATGTTAAAATAATGTTTACAAAATATAGCTAAATTGGCTATGCTAAAGCAATGTAATCAGAAACATAAATAAAATTAGCATTACCCCGCGTTTCTTCCCTAATTTACAAAATCCATCTTTATCGCTTCTCCAGGCATATTTTTAAAGATGTGCAGGAGAGTTCAGTGGGGTTTTGATAATTTTGTACGGAAAGAAAGAACGTTTAACCATGTACGCGTCTATGTTGTTAATTTACAAAAAATATAGTTGAATTGCCTACACTATGGCAATCAAAAAGACAACCTTTTTGTAAATGTTAAGACGCTAAGAAAATTGCGGTTAGTATTGAGTATATGACACAGGCCTTAAAGTAGTCCACTAATATTTTTCGCTGGTCCATGTAAAACGCCACCGAAAAAAACATCCACATCTAATCAACTGCAATGGACCATCGTAACCAAGAGGGCGTTGATGGAAGCCCATCAAAAACCAGTGTGTCCGTGCTGGGCGCTGACATTTTGAATATTGCACGGAATAATTATTAGTTGGGTCTTGTATACACACCTAATGTCAATTCATACAAACAATCCGGCCAAAATATCAGTTGTTGGATGTTAGGTGCTATTGGGTGGTTAAATTTGTCCTACCATGGCCACACAACGATGAAATGAAACGTCAGTGTCTTGATTTACAACGTAAACCCGCACCTCAAGGAATTACTTACATCTTTTCACCTAAAGCGCGATTGCATTATGGGAAAAAGCGGAGTATCTGAGCACAATTGATCCAGGTGCAATATTATTACAACTGGCCACCTATAACACATACATCAATTTGTCTCACTACCGATTAGTGTAATATGCAAAGCGGCACCCACAGTATGTGGAAAAGAAGCGGAGGCAGTCATTGTTCTAAAAAATTGTTTGTAATCTATGTTTTCTTTGTGTCGGCAAAAAACATGCGAGACGATGATTTCTAAAGATGACGTAACGCTTTACCCCTTCTATCTATATATAACCTCTTTGATCGTAACCCACAAGGACCAGCTGTCTAATAATCTTTGAGTGGAAGAGTGACAGAGACACAGTACCGTATACCGGCAACTTGGCTTGTCCAGAAGAAATAAAATGTACACTCGGGTTCACGGAGGCTCCAACCAAGCGATCGATCGTATATATATTCAGGTCAAGGCTGTACCGACTGAGCTAACAGGTCCTAATGTTTTTGCGTTTATTTTACTTCACTTATCGTGATTGTATTTGAATACATTGTAGTTGTTCCACATTCCAATGTTTCTTCCATGGTGGTTGTCTGCCTTGTAGTCTTCTACAGTAATTTCCATTATCTTTGCGGAGAACAACTGGACAACGGGCGAGGTATTTCGGCCGTTACCTGCAATGACCCGCAGCCATGCTGTTGCTCTGGCCTCCAATTTGGCAAAGGGGACTTCTTTTGTACAGATTTCCCATGTCACGATACCATATGAATACACATCGGATTTACTTGACCGTGTTCATCCGTTGAATAATTCCAGGGTGCATCCTCTCACAGGACCTTGCTGTGTTCTCTGGTTGTTGCATCTAGATCACCACTGTGGCCCAAAATCCCCCCCAGTTTTAAAGTGTCACTTCAGTGATCAAAGTAAGTCGTGATTTGATTTTGTCTTTGGCACAAAGTTCCGAACTATGTAAATATCCAATTCCTTCAGCCCCTTCTCTTGTCCATTTCTTCACTAATTCTTTGGAAATGGCGTCTGTGTTATTTTTCAGATAACTGTGAAGATCTCCTGTTGTTGCCAGCTCAGTTAATATGTAAGTAGATGTCTGCTCCTGGATGAATCCCAGGTATGGTTATTGATGTTCTTGTGCTTCAAACTACTCAGGTACTTCCATTCTTCTTATTCCTCAGAATGGCGTGGATAGCTCAACCTTTGGCGCTGCCGAACTGTAAAATCCTCATTGGTCTTCAGTGTCACCTTAAAAAACGTACCAAACGCCACCTTTGCAATTGGATCACCCTATGTGACATCTGAAATGCTTATAGGTGGAACTTTCGGTCTTTAAGCAAGACGCCATTTCAACAAACGTGGCTGATCATATCTGTGAAAAAAAGCACCTTCATGGGAGTTAGTTACGGTGGAGGAAATAAGGGGAATATAAGGGATAATTTGATGTGCCTTAGAATGCAGAGGGTAGTTATAGGAGTGGATTTTTCAGACTGGGTATGTGTCAGATCGGGCGTTCCCCAAGGCACTGTATTTGGTCCACTTCTTTTCTTATCTATATCAATGGCCTTCCTGACCAGATTCACCTCCACCGTGCGACACGTTTGTTGATGATTGCGTTCGATACGCAAACCTCAGCAAACGACCACGACGCTGACCTTTTACCAAAACTGACCTGACCGGACTTAGAGCTGGCAACACTGGTGCAGATGGAAGTTTAATGCCGAAAAATGTTTTGCGCTAAAGGCGCAAAATACACTCATATCCCACTTACACCACACCATTGCAAAAGAACCTAAAATCTCACAATATCTTGGTGTTGATATATCTCACAATAGTAAGTGGACTTCTCATAAAATTACATTGCAGCTAAAGGCAACAGAAATTTGTGGTTTGTTAAAAAGTTTGTACTCAGTTTCCACCCTTCTATTCGGACCGTATGTATACATTTCCACATTGATTATAGTCAGGATGGCCAGTTTTGGATTTGCATAGTGTGGGTTGGTGTGTATTCCCTTAGGATTTTCATGCTAAAAATTGATTTTGTTGCTGTTGGGTTTCAATAGGATCCAAACTGTCAGAAAATGATGATGTGCAAATTTTGCCTACTGATGCCCCCCTTCTTCAAGGGGGAAATGTTAGTACAGGGAAAATATAAAATCGAGTAAACTTTTGTTTTAATGTACACTATTATAATACGCGGTTCGTCTAGTCATAAGGAAATGGATTAAAAAGTATATATTGACTAGGTTCCAACCTTGAGTTAAAGCGGATAGCCCCATAATGGTACAAGGTCACCCTGGGGGTAAATGCTCGATTGTATGTTGAAAGTGGTGTCAACTGATTCCTGGTATTTCATATGTGAAACAGAAAAAGCATGTAATTGATCTTTTGATATCACCATTGCGACATACAGGGAAAATCTGGTGACCCCCATAGACCATGTAGACCCTTGCGACATTTTGCTATGTAATTAGCCACCAAATGTCACACACACTGATAAAATAAGACATTTTTGAATACAAACAACCTATCACCAGTTTCAACAAAATCTGGCATGGGAAACAATTGTACCCCAGGATGACCTTGAACCATTATTGGGCTATAAGAGCATTAATTAAATGTCGGAACCTAGGCCAACTATATACTTTTTCTAATCCTTATAAGGAGACCAACATGGTAATGTTAACATAAAAACACAATTTGACTCGATTTTGAATTGTTCCTGTAGTAACATTTCCCCCTTGAGGAAGGGGGAAGCAGTCGTAAAATTCTACACACCATCATTTTCTGATTGTCTTGTCCCTATTGAATGACAAACAGCAAGAAAATCATCTTAGCCCAAAATCCTACGGGAACTGTTTCATTGACATATCACCCACACTATCACGATAACTCAAATTACATGTACATGATGAGTGTCATTAAATAATCTTAAACTCTAGTAATTACTCTATGAAGTTAAGTTCAACCCGATTAACACTTTTGAGTATAGAGCAGCAGGTTAATATTCTTTTGAGTGCGTACTAAATAAAAATTAGTTGAACCCCACTCCGTTGTTCTATTGATTTGCACATTAGTCGGTCTTGATGGATCGACTTGAACATTAGTCAGTCCTTGTGGACTACGCTGTACTTTTACCCTCTTTTCACTTGAACATTTATTTTAATACACTTTATTGACACATAATACTTAAGCAACACAGATGTTAGATCTATTACATCTTTATTTTACCCACCGAGATTCGAACCTATGACCTTAAAATTACAAACCCCATGCGGTATCCATCGCGCTTGAAGAAAACGCTGGTAAGGTGTTGATTTCTTTTATATATAGCTAAGTTGATGAGATAGTTGCATAATCCACAGTCAGTTTTCCCACACATTACGCCAAGTAATTTAATTCTGTTAACCCTAGTTTATCAAACGATGGAATCTGTCTTCGCTGAAACTGAAGAGTTAAGTTATTGAAAAAGAATGATTATCGACTAATAAACTAAGTTTTACGAAAAACTAAGCCCATGGCCCCCCGCCAGGGGAAGATAGTCATTTGCTCATGATAAGGAGAAACTGCGAAATGCTTCCAAAGGACCAACATCTAAACCCGCCAGCTTCGGGGGACTTCGCCCCCTGAACCCCGCCAGGGCAGTACAGTTGATCTGCTTCATGATAAAGAGATAACTAAGCTCTCCGAAGGCACTTCAACATGTTAAAAAAACCCGTCAGACTTCCGGGGCTCCGCCCCCTGAACAGGGGCAGTATAGATCTTTGCTTCATGATAATTAGATAGCTGAGAGCTCTCCAAAGTATCAAACATGCTAAAACCCTCGAGCTTCGGGGGCTCCGCCGTCTCGACAGGGGCGTACAGTTAACTGGTTAGGAATTTTAGGATGGGGGGGGGGGGGGGACCGCGAGACGCCGCAGTGGGGAGGGGGGGTGGCAGTAGGGTGCCAGCGAAGAGGGGGGGGGGGGGATTTCCCATTTCTTTCTTGCTCTACCAAAACACCCCCCGCCCCCCTTCCAAAATGTCCCAAAAATAAAAAAAATTTCGGCCCAAATCAGCGATTTGGGGCCAAATTCTCTGGTGGAATTTATCGCAGTTTTATAAATTAAAATCTACCCCTGCCCCTCAAGCTAGCTTTTTAATTCTCCTAGAATGACAGGTTAGGGACGCATCGAGATGAAGGGGGAGCATGGAGGTTTGGATCCGGTTGAAGAATGTCGAGGATACGAATTTCTCTCATAATGTTGCACTTGATTGTTCTAAAACGTCTCCGAAACTTTTCAAGCTAGTTCTGACCGGCTCCAATAGTAACATGATGAATTCTCTATGGTGCACGACAGAAAATATTGACTCATCTTTTATTCACATAAAAGCTGTGTTTCTTACTGGAATATGTTTTCACAAGTTTTTCAGCATTATGGAGTTAGAGGCGGTACTGTCAGAGACTTGGATTTTTGATTGTTGTGCAGTGGTCAACATCTTCTGAGTAAGTTAAGTATCTTGAAATTCCAGGAGCCAAGATCTACAAAATTGATGCACATCTTTTAATACAATGGTATTTTACTAATAGAATATGTTTCTTTTATGAAAAAGAAATAGTCTTTTCTACATAAAAAAGATCAGTGTGCTTAATATTTGGTGACTCAACAATTAAAATCGTAAATACTGCATTCCATTCATTTTTTTAAAAATATATTTAAAAAAACATAATAATAATGGCTCGAAATTGTCAAAAATACGTTTAGCTTTAGTTATTTTAAAAATTTTTAAACCCCAACACAAACGTAAGACATAGTGCCAGTGTCATATACTACAGTGTCCATGTGACTGAAATGTCTACCACCCATCCTGTCTATGTCGTTCTCCCTTGAGTGCTGTATGCATCATTTCGTCACGAATCTTCCAAACAGGCCAATCGACCAAAAGTCACATTTCCGAGAATCGGCGATTGAAGTTTTCTAGAATTATGAACTTGCCATATCTAAAATTTGAAACATTTTTAGGAAAATGATTTGTTATGTGACATTGTGGACATTGAAAACGTTCTTCATTTTGAGTACGCTTTCAATTTAAGTACCCTTTGTTTTCCTTGTCAAAGTTTAATTACAAGTGATTGGTCTTTTTGCAAATACTAAAAACGTCCGCTGTTTTCTAATGTCAAAGGGACGAATGCACATTGAGCTGTTGGTCGTACGTCAAAAGAGTCGAATCGAATCGCCGGAGGCGCGGTATTCAACAGTTGAACACAGACCTTTGGCCTGCTGAGGGCGTCTAGAATGACTATCTCTTTTGTACGGTTTTCCTAAGGTGTCCACTGTCTCTATACAGGCAAAATATGTGCCAGTGAAGATAGAAAATAGGAATGATGAGTCTCTACAATTTTTATTTTGTATTAGAATTGATTTAATCAAATATTTAATACTCAAAATGTAAAATATATACATTCAAGCTAAATATACAGTTAATTGGAACCTGTACCAGATGGATGTTACGGGGTTTTGTTGGAAGAATTGCTGCCAGAATTTTCTTGTAAAGTTCATAGCATTTTTT
Source organism: Ophioderma brevispina (assembly GCA_023653785.1). Classification (NCBI taxonomy): domain Eukaryota; kingdom Metazoa; phylum Echinodermata; class Ophiuroidea; order Amphilepidida; family Ophiodermatidae; genus Ophioderma; species Ophioderma brevispina. Next base: position 17,113 of record JAMKCH010007992.1, read on the forward strand.
TCTGGTAAACTTTAGTACTTGATCGTATAATTGAAAATTCATAATACTGAATGTACGATGTTGATTCTCGAAAAAAAATCGAATAAAAGCTCCAGTTGTAGTCGTTTTATACGCCTGGTAAATTGGACATAAAATTACAGTATTTTGCTGTATTTCCAAATTGTTGCATCGGCCCACATGTGAAAGTACACAAAGGACATCCAAAGCGTATGTCTAGCGTTTGAAACCCTGGGTTTTGTGAATTATTGGACATATTAAATAATTTTCATAAAGGTTAAGTGGAAGAAGTTGTGATTTATCTGTTTATTGCTTGAAGGTGTATATTTTGATACTTTTGTAGAGTAAAATGAATCAAAGATCACTAGTTTATCAAGAAGAAAGCTTTATCTTACTATCAAGTCATTTATATTTGTATTAAATTTACGAGGCGTTCGGACGAAAATCACTTTAATTCTAATGATCGACACATACAACACGTTTATAATGAATACTGTTATTTTCAGTACAATTAAACTAAAAACAACGCTTTAATCATATGGTATCTTTTACATTTATAGTTATTAAATTTTCAGTAGTTCCAACTGTCACTGAAAATAAATACAAGATTCATGTAGGCTTACTACTTTCAAGTAACGAAAACCATAGGAAGAGTATAGCAATTAGTGTCAAATGACGTATCTAAAACTCGTAAAAATAAACGACTTCGGAGTGTATATCAGAACAAGTTTGAAATGAATTGATATTCCCATGGATATTATTTATTTTTGCCATCACACAGATCATTTGGTCTTATATTTCACTTTGTGAGTGATGAGCACTCTTAGAGTAGTTGCTCTTTTACTTTATGTTGGTTGAAAACTTCTTGAGTAAAAAAAACTAACCCATTTTGAGGTGGGGTAAGATGGTAGTTGCCGACAAGACGTATGACGTTTGATTTCATTCAAAATTTGCAATATTTCTGCTTATCAAAGGGTATTTATTGAACAAAGCAGCCTGAGAGATTTCTCATGTTAAACATCTTTCGTTATGGGATTGAAAGGAAAAATAATTTCCTGATCGAATCAATAAGCGTAATCGGGTTGCATTCAATTTTATTAAATAAATTTCACGGTAATTTTTAAGTTACCATAATCATGTATCTGTAATTTGCAGATGGCTGAAATGTGAATGATAATTGTCTACAAGTACTCAGAAACCCACATTACTTTATTGCCGCTTATTAGTAAACACAGATAAATAAATTATTCAAAGTTAGTGAAATTAATCACTTAAGTTGTGGAAACTCAAAATAAATCGTAGATGTGGGGAAAATATAGGAAAGAAAGAGGAAAACGAAAAGATTTGATGTTCTGTGTTTTACATTGCATTTTTGGAATCTTAACCCTCGTCTACCTAAGGGGGGGGGGTGGTTAGACCCCTTCACGGTTTACCGGTTAGCTAAAGCCCCCTTTTGGTGTGGCCAGATTATTTAATGAATTGTCAATTGACATATTTCGCTCCTTTTTATCCAAACAAACATCCCACCGGGGTATAGGAAAGATAAAGTTGATCCCAAAGAAAAGGTTAGGAATATCATATTTCATGATGGGAAAATGACTAGTTTTATATAATGAGAGCCTTTTAGTGCTATAATAAGGGGTTGGGTCGCTAAAATCGCGGAAATATCAATTTACCACACCTTATATTCAGTATTTTCGCACTTTCCTCAACATATGACGTCATAGTTGGACGTATTAATGGGGATGTTGGTACTTATTTTTGGTTACAAATGGGAAATAAGAAACGCTAAGCTATCCTTTGGTCACCAAATTTACAGGAATCGGATGACTCGGAACGGAAATCACAGGGGGTCGGTCGGGAACACCACCCACCCCTTCGGGAGTTTTGTTAAAAAAAGGTTTTATTTTTTGAAATTTTTTAATTGGGCTGCAAATTAATCATGTAAGTAACTTTAAACAGGTAAGCCTATCTACTATGAACTAGGAATCAGACCTGGGACCCTCAGATATGAACCCAAATACCTAATAAACACGATATCTATGCTACATAAAGGGAATAATTATAAGAACATTGAATTTATTATATACATTATTTCCTTTTCCCCCCCTCCCCAAATTAATATATTGTAAATTTAAAATGGACAAATTCATACCAAAACGTGAGACGGGTTTCAACAAGGGTTTGAACTATCTATAAAAAAGGGAAGTGAAAAGGCGACATAGTGCTTGTTTATGTCATTTCTGGGGTTACAAATTATCTGTTGTTATAACTTTAATTACCAACTTAGCTGATTGAATCTTTTACTTTATTCCATACTCAACAATCAATTAATGTGCAGCAACAGGTGTAACGGAGTAAATGTTACTATTTTGCAAATTTCCGTAAACTTACATACATTGTAGTTTGTGTTATCACTTCTCAATGAATAAGGGTATTTGTGGAAATTAAAGTCTCATGAAATGTATAGTTGCATCATTACAAATTAAAAAGATCCTTAACTATTATGTCTAAAAAAACAATAAAAAAAAAATCAAGAATAAAATAAAACTCAACTGGCGCGATTCAAAACTGATAACCGTAGGCTCTCTTTTGCCGTGCTCATCGCCGGATCGTCGCTTAGACAATCGAGACATCTTACAATATAGTCTGGTAAAAACACAGGCAGCTGAAATGCAATTTTTGTTTATACGCCACTTAAACATGCATCTTGTATTTACGAAATAATTTGCGCTTCACCAGTTGAAAAAAAAGATAAGAAAAAGACAATCTGACCGTAATTAAAAATGTAGTAAATACTTTTTTGTCCAATTTTCGAGGCCTAGGACGACTAATTTATCAGAGGTCGCGTATGTGAACTGTGAATAATATCAAACATTGTTATACACTATTATGGATTCTCAATATAAGTGATTTACCGGCAAAATACTGTAAATCTTATAGAAAAATACTGGCAGCAATTTCTGCCAACAAAATCCCATTAAACCACAGCTTTATATTTTTAATTCAAATTCACTTTTATATGGTACAGTTTCCATGAATGTTTTACCAAATTAACTGAATTTTACAGTAATGCACCGTAAAATTTGGTTGACATTTGTGGATAGGGCCTACTAAGTTAGGGATGTTCGTCAGATGCCTTTTTTTTATTCTATACACATTCACAATCTTGTAATTAACTCCGCCAAATATAATTTTTTCAGTGTTTCGATTGAATCAGTTTTTTACAGTACTGTAATTTCTACTTATAATTAACTTATGTTTTAATAAAATCTTTCAAAATTAAAAAAAGTAAAAAATTTATAATATTTTTGAGTGTGGCAAAGCATCTCATATACAGGCTACACCACATTGTATAAGATAAACTTCGGACTGAATTTCTGTGTTCCCCCGTGTTGATCACGCGAGGGGGAAAAGAGAGGAGTGAATCTTGCAGGATCCCATTGATCGATTTAGCTCACTGTATAAAGCAGCCGTGCGGTGTATTCAGATACAGCAAACAGGACGAATGCAGATTGGAATGTTTGGAAGACTTTCATGTGGCGTTTGGGTGCTCCAAGTGAAAATCTTTTATATCTAAAATTGGGAATGTTTCTTTTTCCTCAAATTTGTAGATGAAAAGAGTTGTGATATAGTATCATTAATATGCAAAAACTCAAATTTCGGCCCAAAATGGCGATTGGCCTGTTTGGAAGACTCATGACGATTTTTTGATTCAGCACAATTACCAAATGGGGCATCGTCTATAAGGTCCCACGGGTTTATTCGTACATGTTGCTATGGTAGATAGTAGGACACTCTCATGGGGGACATCTCCAGTTTCTTTACACCAGTAAATTGGGGTGAAAAATTGATAAAATTTACTCAGTTTTTACAAGTCGCTGCTTGTAATTGTGTTGTTTTCTTCAAATTTTAAGTAAACAGACTCAAGTCAGTTAATTTCATAAATATAAAGTATGACAACAAGAAAACTCCAAACAAGGACAAGCCAATGTTGAAGTGGTTTTACAGTGTCAAACTTATAACAACTCACTTTCATTAAAAAAGAAATTACATCAAGTATATTTTACTTAAAATGATTATTTTTGAATACATTAATCAAATATATAAATAGCAAAGCCACAAAATAATAAAAAAGTTGCAAGTGCAATACTGCCAAGGGTCAACTATTGTGTAACAGGAAGTGGAGAAAAATTAGCAGTTTCTTTTCGCGTTATAATGTTGAGTACAGAAATAAATTTGACCATCGTTGTTATATAATTTGTTCTGCCTTAATATAAATTAGTACAACCAGAATGATTAACTTTCACATGTGAGGTAATCATGCAAAGGATTAAATATACCTACGCAAATAATAAACAGCTAACTACATCCTGTGAGTACTTGATTAAAAATAAGTGCTATGTAAGCATATAAATGTCCAAGTATTTAAGTAAACAAAACTAAAAAAATAAGTATTTTCTATAATTAAAATAATTTGGAGTTACAGAATCAATTATAAATGTGGGACCAAACAAAATGTAAATTTTATTAATACTTTAATTCATTTTTAATTACTGTACAAAATAAAAGATTAGTTTAAACAATTATTGTGGGTGAGAATGCCATATATTTTCAGTAGTAAATCGAGCAAAGAGTTTGACTTGCCCAACTTAATAATGTATCGTGTTAACAACTGACTAAATAAAAATGAGTGTGAACCAAGTACTTGTTTTAATCATTTAATTGGAAAGTCCAAACAATTAATAATCGGAATAACTTGATAATACTTTTGAACTCACTATTATAACTGAGTGGCAATAAATTAAGGTAGTAATCAATTTTGAGTAAAAAGGTGAATGGGGATTTATTATGAGTAACACTAATTCAAACGTTGTGAGCTGTAAACTAAGTTTATAACTTGAAAAACATGGTTTTTTCTGCTGAAAAGCTTAATTTTTCATAAAACTTAGTTTTAGTCATATCAGTTTTTTTTCAATAAACTAAACTTTCAGTTCATGCGAAGACAGAGCAGGTTATCGTTGATAAACTTGTTTATCGAATTAAATTACTTTGCGATTATGTTTTGTAATACTGACTTGTGATTATGGCACTCGCAATCAACTTGGCGTATATAAAAGAAATCAACATCTACCAGAGTTAGTTTTGTGCTTCAAGGCGCGATGGATAACGCATGGGGTTTGTACACTGATTAAAAATGATCTTAAAATAACGGCGTTCCGTTTTGACTGTTAGCCGGGACTCAAACGTGCAAAGTCAACTTGTAAAAAAGGGACTCAAACGTGCAAATGACTTGTAAACAAAAAACGTGATTTTAAATGTTGTGAGTCCCAGCTGCCAGTAAAAACGGTTATTTTTAACGACATTTTAACAGTGTTATTGTAAGTTGAAGGTCATAGGTTCGAATATCAGGTGGTAAAAAAATAAAGATGTAATAGATCTAACATCTGTGTGCTTAATGTAGTATTGGTGTTAGAATAAGTTGCATATTAAAAAAAATGTTTGTTAAAGTTGAAAAGAGGGGTCAACGGACAGCGTAGCCAAAGGACTGGACTAATGTTCAAGTCGATCCATCAAGACCGACTAATGTGCAAATCATTTAGAAACAAACGAGTGGGTTAAATAATTTTTGAGGAGCACTCAAAAAGACTATAACTGCTGCAACTATACTCCAAAAAGTGTAATCGGGTTGCACTTAATTTCATAGAGTGATTACTAAGAGCAATATTTTACATGAATCACTCATCATGTATTTGCGTTATCAGTGAAATCAAAAAACTGGTCAGCCTGACTCCTGACTATAATCAAGTGGAAATGTATACAGACAAGGCGAGGGTGCGAACGAAGTAAAACTTTTTCTATCTTAGAACCAGGGACCAATAATTTTGGAGCGGGTGTTGCAAAAAATTTGGATACCCTTGGGAATTTGTGAAAATCCAATATGGCCGCCATCATGTCTGAAATCATTAAAACTATCGTAAGCACTTCTGTTACAAACAAAATTTTGGCGCAACTCATCACTCTATTGCCAGAAAAATCCAACATGGTTGCTCAAAAAACAATATGCGCTGGAAATCATTAAATTGATCTTAACTCTTTCAGTGGAACCCATTTATGATATACCGAATAGTCCAGTACACCTAAAACATGTTCTGCAGGTGTTCAAAATCTGTTACAATTGAACACGCGCCGCAAGTAGTATTTTTGAACACTGCCTGCGAACAGGTGTAAAGTGTTAGGCTAGTGTCCTGCACTTTTTGCAGCGTAGAGAGAATGATTCTGTCTCTATATTGGAAGGTGGAATACGTCTACAACCCTGACCTTGCTTTTGTAACACATGACACCATCTCCAATCACCGTACTGTTCTCGAACGCTTTCCGAAGTCTCAACACAGACCATCACTGATCGCTAAGGAGAACCTTGCTAAGCCTGTATCAACAAAGCCAGTGTGAAAAAGGTGGGGTTGGTGGAACTTCCGCAAGGCAGACTGGGACCAGTCAAGAACCTGTGGGATTCAGAAGTGCCCAAACCTCCCGAAACCAACCTAACTCAAACCTGGGCCCCCTGAAAAGGTGCCGAACTTCCCAAGGCCAGGAATGGGACCAGTCAATGACCTGTGATTCAGAAGTGCCCACAACTCCCGACGTGAAACCAAACCTCCTCCAACCTGGAAAATTCGTACACAGCACTGTGTCTCAACTCTTTATTAATATAGCAAAGAAGACCATTCAACGTGGCTGCCGTCGCAGTTATATCCCATCCGGGATGCGGAATGTGATACTCTTTACAATGATTTCTGCATCTGAACCCGGAGAAAAGCTTCATTCAAGGCTTCAGATCCGACAAACTGCTTGGACAGAAACGCCGGAAGCGCTGTGAGGAGACCGGTCCAGGGAATCGACTTCACCAACTCCAGCAGGAAGGCCTGGAAGACAATAAACCACCTAACCGGCAGAGTTTCCAAACCGTCGAAATGTCAAGTGACCTGCCAAATTCAATTGCGGAGCATTGGTCGGTTCAAGAACATTGATAAGGATCACACTCGCTCTATCAAAAAAGAGATTACCAAATTTCGTCGAGCCTCTGGCTTGGACGGGTCACTTTCAACATCCTTCTCACTAGATGAGCTTACTCTGCTCTCGCCAACTTAAAGAGGGAAAGGCCCAGGGCCCTGCGAAATACCAGCAGATTCCTGTGTAATGCGGCCCAACGATGTCTAGATGGCTCCAGGAGTTCTACACATGTTGCCTTACCAACCAGTCAAGTTACCCAAGATCTGGAGGAGAGCTACTATATAGCACTCCCGAACCAAAACAAGCACTACAACCGCTAAGAATACCCGTCGCAAACCTAAGAACTACCGCCCAATTTCACTACTGGTGTCTCCTTCCAAATCCTTGAGAGGATGATCCTGGCCGGCTGGAGCCAGTCGTCGAACCCATCTGCCTGACGAACAAGCAGGATTTCGCCTGGCCGGAGCACTGTCCTCCAGATTTTAAACTCACACAAATGATATATTGAGGAAAGCTCTGAAAAGCGCCGGAAGGAGGTGTCATCTTGCTGGACCGTACTGCAGCATACGACACGATGTGGCACCAGGATGACACTCAAGCTGTGATGTTCAGGACCATCCCGGATCGTCACCTTGTAAAATTCACAGGCTTAACATGCTTGCAAACCGTAGCTTTCATTCTCAAGAAACAGTGATGGGCAGAGTAGTCGTCTGAGTCGTCTGAGGAACGGAGTACCACAAGGATCTGTACTGGTCCTATGCTGTTCAACTTGTATATCAGCGATTTACCTCTGTCAAACAACATCTAGACAATATGGAGATCGCCGACGACCTTGACCTCCTCCACTCGGACAGCAACTGGACAGAGGAGAAAGCACACTTTACTACAGACATGGCCCTACTTGCATCATATTTTCAACTCTCAAGAACTGGAGACTGAAGCTGAGCGAAGCCAAGAACCACCGCTACTGCCTTTACCTCAAACACCAAGAGGCTCATCGCCAGCTTCAAATCAAACCTCAATTGAGTGCCTTCTGCCATGCAATCCTCCCCAACCTACTGGAGTGAAGCTTGACCGGCAGCTTACCTGTCGCACCTCGAGTCCGTATGCGCAAGGTATCTTCGAGGAATAACCTCCTGTGCCGATTTGATGGATCTTCAGGGGGTGCCAGCCAACGACCCTACGCACCACCACTGCCTTGGCTCTGGTATACAGCACTGCTGAATAGGCCGCCCCATCATGGTGCAACAGCTCTCACCACAAAGAATGCTGGACACAGTACTCAACGAGACCTGAGAACATCAGCGGCTGCCTCCGTCCTACTCCATTGCACGTGGCGTAGCCAGCTTTTTCAGGGGGGGGCCAAAGGGGGGCACAATATTTTCAGGGCAAGCATATCTTAAAATTTGTTAGTATAGTTATATGGGCCTCTGTAATCACTAATTTTCAGGATGCCCCCTGCCCCCTCTCGGATAACGCAACCGGCATCTGGATTCCGACCAGTGTTTCCAGGCATTGCACCTGCAGTTACTTCGGAGAGAACACCACACGCACAAACTAGTGTATAAGGCCTGGTGAACAACAAGCACCTTGCGCATAACACTGTCAAAGAATCACACCAATCGGTAGACAGAGACCGGCGCTTCGCCGACCTTTCTGTCAGACACGCTTGCTAAAATCTCCAGTTCCCCATTCAACATCTTACAGACATGGAATACTGCCTGGCTAGATACCCCCAGACCAGATCAACTCTTCTATTACACCTTAGACAGAAATACCACCTGGCAGCAATCTCCCACGCAAGGAATGGGCCACCTTTAAACCGGATTCGCACAGGAGTCGGTCGCTTCAATAGCATAATTATGCACCGTTGGGGGCTGGGCTCGCCAGCCTACCAATGTGGCTCATCACAGACTGCGGATCACATTCTCAATGAGTGCCCTACCTTCGTCCACGGTGGACACAGATTCTAAAACCCCAACCATCAACAGTGAGCTGGCTTCAACGTTACAAAAGATTAGCTGTTGTCTTATACGCAAGAAGAAGTATCTATATCTATACAGGGTGAGTAGTCAAAAAAAATACCTCCAAAAAAAGTTTTAACAAAGAAATAAACAAGTAAAAAATTATATATTTCTTCTTGTAGTACACTTCCTGTTTTGTTAGCTCTCATATAAAAATTACGGCATTAAAATTTGATTCACACGTTCAAAAGTTACCAGTTGCGGCAAAGTGAAAGTTACCCGATGTGAAGGACCGAACAAGGTTACACGTATACGTAACACAAAGAGTACTCGGTTTACGTTCAGCTTTGGATTTGCAGCATATCCTCAATTAATACACATTTTGGAATAAATGTCAGGAAACACCAGTGACGTAAACCAGCACGGGGTGAGGGCGTCGGGGAGGGGAAGGAAAGTAAGGGTGGGATCCCCAACTCAAAATCTTTGCCCCCTCCTGGCCCCAATAGAGATCAGGAAAAAAGTAAGAAAATGATAGTATTGACAGGTACCGTGTTCACCTTTGCAAAACAAAAATGTGTTTTAGTGATGCCCCCCAAAAGTTAACCCCAAAAGTTAAATGGTTCTCATCGCCTGGTCCCTCAATCCCAAATGAAAATGTCTAGTTACATCGTTGGGTAAGCGGTTAAAATGAACCGTTTTTTATATCAAAAATATCAAAATAATTATTTAATAAAATTAATATTTTGGACTTGAAAAAACAATATGACGCTTCTTCTTTTCATTCTTTTGATTTCACGTACTAAAATTTCCAAATTCCATGCATGGGATGGAATCACAGATAAAGCATCAAAAAAATGTTCCACTTAAACCATTTATGTTAATTTCATTAATCTTAAAGTAGTCTGCATTATCATTAAACACATGTCTGCGGAGCATTGAATATGGCGCCAGAGGAAACAACCCTGTTAATTTATTTTGAAGCTCTCACGCTGCGAAGTACATGACTCTCATGTGACAGTCAAGTGAGCAATTTGTTCGAGGCCAAGCAGAAAAGAAAATGGATACCTTCACAAAAAATAACTGTAGGCACTTTGATTGGGCTTGATCGATTTAAAAAAATTAAAAATTATTGTGAAAGCTGCTAAAACAGACTAGCTAAACACCAATAATTAATTATGGTCAATTTCCGTTAAGGTTCTTCAGAAAATAATCCTCATTTGGTTGTACTTGTTCTGATCACCTGTAATTTAGATATATATATTTGATCATTTAAAACCTTTATATGACATTTCAGTGTGATAGCATTTTCAAATTTAGAGGCAGGCCAAATATAGCCGCCTCTTAAAAGATAAATCTGGAGTAAATGTAGTTTTTAGTTTTATCACTCAATTATTATAAGATAAAGGTCTAAATTAAGTTGAGATCAGTATTTGACCATTAGATCCGCATTATGAGACATCCTTGATCTGATTCTTGCTTCGTTAACAAATGAAATGTTAAGATGATGGCCAATATGCCAGTTATAGCATCCAAAAAATTATGAGGAAAAAAGGTTCACATGTACGTATGAGATATATGTCTTTAACATTACAAACTAAGATCTGGTATTTTTATTATGACGGCCAATTATGACAATTTGTATCTAGTTGTAAAAATATCAAAAGGCAGCCATATTTGCTTCCATCTAATTGGTAAGCAAGTTAAATGTCAGATATGAGTTTATACTCGTATAGAACCGAGATTATGTCTCTATCACAAACATGGCCAATGAACGATTTCAGGCCATATGCGACTTCTGGGCGGCCAATTGGAGTTGGTGGTTATGTTAGATCAAATCACATCAAGACCTGTCAAGTAGATTCCTCGTGATTTTATAATCCCTATACCACACACACACACACACCCACAACCCACACACCACACCAACGTAACATACAACCCACACACACACACACCTACCACACCACACACACAACACACAAATTCTCCCAAACCACTCACCAGAACTAATGTTTTCAATAGTCTAACAAAATGGCTGCGACGGCAATGCGAACCAGGAAAGTTGTTGACACAGGCTCTAGGCCTATATACCGTCCTGTTGCGCACTAAATCGTGCGGTCATAAAATTGAACCATGAATGGAATCTATTTGCGGGAAAATGGCGGCCATCAATATGAAATCATGAGGTAATAATGAAACTCAGTAATGGTTGCCTCAATATTAGATTATCTCTTACAATACCTGCAGGTCCCAAATCAAATGGTACAATGATCGTACCCGGTCGCAAAATAGACGCGGTGGAAAAAGAGAATTGCGATCAAGTTCCGTAGATCACTAACAGCTACACGGAATAGTTTCGGGTAATATTTTCACAAATATTAATGTATATCGCTTAGCACAATCGGTTCATTTTTTAGAAACTATTTTGAAAGTTGAACAAGTTATGCTCTCCAAAATATATAGGTCAGTCTTACAAGTTCGATTTCAATTACACGTACGGTAATATGTAGTATGATATGCAAGATTGCCAGAATGGATTTCCCCCACACACCCAATCCCGCCCAAAGATAGAAAGTACTAGTATGTGTATTGGTAGACGCGTATTGCGGACATGTACATAGAGCTTTTTATTTCTATTTGATGCATGATTATTGTCTTTTCATTGTATATTGTAATAACGGTTCCAAAGCGTTTATATGGCGAGCATTATCGCTTTGGGTAAATTTCTGTACTAGATAGCCTCATAATCATGTGACCAATATTTATGGGTTTGTCTTACCGGGGTGTATATTAGTCATGGTGCGATGTTACGATTAAATTAAAAATAGTCCGGTTAAAGGTTATACCGATAACAACAACATCATTTCTTGGCTGTTGGCGCTTTCCAGGTAAGGACAAATACATTTTGTACAAACAACGTATACTGTAACTTAATAGTAAATAGGGAGTATTCAAGGGAAGGGGGAAAGACTGTATTACACGTTTAATGTTTCTTATCATCGTCCAAATATTCAAGACGCGAATGACTGTTTTCATGTCGTGAAATTCTCCATTATAGTGCGAGTAGGTGTGTGCCGGAATTACGTGTGGGTGTGTGATGGTTGGATGTGAGGGTGTGTATGTGTGTGTGCGCTTGTGTGTGTTTTTTTTATTGGTGTGTGTGGGGGTGGAGGGTCTGGGTTTGTCTATGTTGAAATCATACATGCTTGTTTTATATGTATACCGGGCATGTACCATAACTAGGAGCCAAAATATAAACAAACTCTAGGCCTATAGTACACTGTTTATAAATAGAGCCGATAGCGTGGGATAAAAGCGTGTGTGGTTGATAGGTGTTGTAAGGATAGCGTAAAAATACTGCGCAGCAACACAAAAAGCTATATTACGTTGTTTTTTTTTTTTTTTTTTTTTTTTGTTTGCGATGTTGCAGTGGTAAATAGGTTTCAGATTAAATCGGGGAATTTGGGACGTTACCATAAAAACTGTCAGAAACATTCGTGAAAAAAGTTTTTTTTTTAGTATCCTGTTTAGTTCATTTGAATGAAACTTGCTAGTATTTACTTATCAGATTTGTATATTTTCTTGCTTCAAGGGCCACTTTTGTCGATTAAAAAAAACAATAATGTTCACGGGCATAAACGTTATAAATGACAAATGAGACAACATTTCACTTCAAATACCACAGGGATGTTTTTAACATCTAAAAGACGGCTTTAGATGACTAATCAAGGGACGCATTTCAGATGCATAAATTGTTAAACAAATGTAACATATATTATGACGATTCGTCGTTATTTTGCCCCCTTTTTACCGCAAAGTATAATAGTGCCATTGTCCGGTGTTCTTGTTTGGTTGCGAAAAATATCCTGTACTGATCTCTATTCCTGCTGGAAAACAAATGCCTGTGAAATTACGATATTTTACCATCGGGTATGCAAGTTTACAGTGATTCTAACAGTGAAGTATTACATAAGTTTGCTAAATCCTCGTTTTTATTCCATCCAATTTGATGCCCCCTAAAACCGGAGATATTGTCAATTGAACTTAAAGAGCTGAGGAGATTTCAAAAAGAAGCGCCAATTTTTCTCGAAACCTAGGTTTTTTACCCAGACAGGGGTGCAAAAAGTCATTTTTCCCAGGAGCAAGATTTGGGTCTAGCGATATCCTCAATGTGACCGATCCCTCCTCTGCCTCATCCTCTCCTCCCTCCTTAAGGGCAGTGTGAACCTTGAGTTTCCGAGTATCTATTTCGGTTTGTAACTTTGCAAATA
>JAMKCH010007993.1:0-35898 GCA_023653785.1 Ophioderma brevispina
AACCACTCGTTGCCCGCCGGTTCACCTCGGTTATTGCTAGTTGGAACAGGTATCTATCGTTATCATCCATTATTCAGGGATATAAAGGTTTAATTTTATAGAGCATACAAATTAAAGGGGGGGGATGACCCGATTTAATTACATAAGGTTTTCATCTTGATTGGATGGACTTGACCTCCAAACCTCATCTGTAAAGTTTCGCGCCTAAAATTCAATCCATTTTTATGTGAGAGCAAAAAATGTGATTTTGTATGCCCCATAGAGTACTCTGTAATATATATATTGGTCGACCAAAATAGGGCACATTTTTCCAAACAAAGCATTTTTAGCCCTAAGATTTCGTAGAGTGAATGAGAAAAATAGTAGTTTTCTTCTGACACCAAAATTTTGACCACTTCTGTGGCCCGTTTTACAAAGACTTACGATCGATTGTAAGTTTGATTTATCAAGCGTAACTCCATCAAGCGTAAGTTTGAACTTGATTGTACAATCTGGCGCTTGATCGAATTACGCCTGATAATCAAACTTACAATCGATCATAAATCTTTGTGAAACGGGCCCCTGGCAACGAAGGCTATTCTGGGGACGAGGCTAAGAAGAGAGATTCTTCTTAAATTTGTAATGTTTCTATTTAAAGAGTTTGTATGAATTTGTAATGTAAAATTAATCATATATGACCCAGTTATAAAAAGAGACTGGGATTGAATTTCATAAATCTAAATATAAGAAAATGCTTTCAAATTTCTTCTTAAAGGAATGATTCTTCTTAAGTCCATTTAAGATTAATTTTAACGTTTATGAAACAGGGCCCAGATAATCAGATAATTTGACCACTAATTACCTTTGTCTTTGGTATATGGCCTTTATCCCTACCATGACATGCAAGTTTCTATGGTGTACCTTTGACTTAAGTTTAGTGGCAATTGGAGTTAAGGTGCCATGTACGAGCAATTTGAAGAAGGTTAACCGAAACTTTAACACACACACACACCCACACACATACAACAAACCGATGGACATACAGATTTGGAGAAGAATGTGCCTCCATGTATACTATAGTGCATCGACACAAAAAGGGATGAGTTTCAGCTGTGAAAGACAATTAAGACTATGGTTAGATTTATGCGGTTTTAAGGTAGGCATAAATTCTAATTTAATTCTTGTTTTCTTTAGAATTTTAAATATCAAAACAAGACAGCCAACTATTTCTGACCGAAAGCCTGAAAAAAAGCAGGTTACGGGCAAAATTCAGGCTAATCTTCATAATTATTCTTAGTAACATCAGACCTAGAAATTCATTCTCTCTAAACATATCATGACGGGTACATATTCTTATGTAGCGTCAACCGAAAGTAACATAATGCAAAAACTGTAACACTAAAATAATCACTAATTTGGCGTTACATTTGATAGAATGCCCACTTTTGACAACATGAACACGGCTAAAGCCTACGCTTCAACTTTCTGAGGTTCACAAGCCAAGGGTCGTCGAGAGCCAATGCGGACCAGGTACAAAGATGTGGACCTCCGAATGGGAATATTTTAAAATATTCGCATTTGGATTTAAATTTGTGTCTTCATCGGCCCAAAGTAACATTGACAAAAACGCAATGTATTGTTATACTTACGTGTTATTTTAAAATGAAAGGACCCACAAATATCTCAAACTTAATGTTTCTTGGCCGGGAACAATTGTACCCGTAGACACCCTATTTCACGGTACTCTAAATGCACAAGCCTTGCAGCTTTCGGCGCCACCACCAAAAACATAGTGGCACCTTTCTGAAAACGGATTGACACCCCTGACAGCGCCCGATTAAATACGCATTTAATTTACTTTACCTTTGGGTTCTATATGACAACGCACCTTTGATGAGTTTTACATCCTAGATTTTTCACCGTATGAATAATATGTGGTAAATACCTCATACATATTTACAAATTCGACAAGGAAGTGAATAATTGCATTGCTATTTTTGGTCAAGCTTGTTGGTGTTGACTTTTTATTGTTTTTTCTGGAATAAATTTTACAAACCAATGTTTCTTTTCATTTCACTTTTAAAACTGAAAGCAAGTAATTGGAATGTCCTTAATCCACACACAACACACACATACACACACACACACACCAACACGCACACATACACACCTAACCACACCCACACTCACACACACACAACCACAAAGTAGCTGGTATTTGTGGTTGTTAGGGGCGAACTTTTACCATACAAGGCAATGGTCCGCTCCTTGGTTTTTGAAAAGTTCGACAATGGCATTTATGGGTTTAAGGGATATAAAGGCGAAGGCGCCTTTCCTTGAAAGAAAGTTCATCAATGAATTGATAAGGCGACAATAATAGTAAGAATAGATAATGTAATCTGACTATTTTCAAAGTGGAAATCTGTTATAATATATGTTTAAAATATTATATGTTTAGCCATATTCTAAACATTCTAAGAGATGCGTAGAAGTTTCAATTTTTGCCGTCAACACGCTTAAACACCCGGTACTCTGAAGCCAGACTCGTACATCCCGAAAAGGAGATGGAACTACTACCTTAATATCAATTTGGTTAGGATTCCTATTTAGTCTGTGGAATTTTGGGGGGGGGGGGGGGGTGTTAATCGTCTGTAGTTTTTTTCGTTTACACAATACTGTCCAAACCTTATCAGCGACTGTCGAACAGTTAATGTCCGGCAACCCATTTTGGTAATATTATAGAGGTCGCGTGAACGAAGGTGTTTGCTACTAATGGTTGCAAATGGCTTACTTCTAATGGCGACCCTGGGCAAGACGAAGGTTAGGTTAGGTAAGAACCTTATAGTAGGCGTTAGAATTAGGGGTGTTTTTATTTTTTGGTTAGGATTTTTTGGTTTTGGTAGAGTCAGGTCTGTGCCAATTGACGTAAATGCCCATTGAATGGTATGAAGCAAGACCATCTGATAGCGTCAATAAAATTAAAGTCTGCATATTAAAGACAATACGTTTTAATGATCTATGTAGCGAAGACTTCACATTGTAATTCATGAGGCAGTCGTAGCAATATATATGCCAAAAAGTCGGGGAAAAGGAAAAATAATTAATGATTATTCATAACGTTTTAAGCGTCCTCAGAGTTTAATACTCTCTAAATGTAAACAGTGAAAAATTTCACTCCCAAAAGAGTGAAACACTCCTTGTAAACCACTCCAAACGAGTGATTTGTATTAAAGAGCGACTTTACACTAAAAGAGTGAAAATCACTCCAAAAAGACGTGAATTTTACTCGTTGAGGAGTGAAGTGTTAAACAAGGACAATCCCTTTTGAGGAGAGTGTTAAAACACGGACAACCCGAAAGTCCGTCTTTTGGGAGGATTTACCTTTTTTGAGTGGAATCGCTCTTTAATCACAAACCACTCATTTTGATTTTGGATTGGTGGTACAGAGTTTCACCTCTTTTGGGAGTGAAATTTTCACTCGTTTACATTAGAGAGTAGACTTTACCTTATTACATATCCACCATTTTAAGGTAACTATCTATGCAATGGCAGCAGTAATTACAGCATAAACTGAAGATTTAACAATATAGCATAGGCGTAGGTACCATGAACCACATATCCAAAAATATATTGACATTTTTATAATACAATAATTGTGTATCGGGTCACATATAACAGTGGTTAACTCCCTTAAAAAATAAAAGTGACAGTACCCTTCTGCTCACTGAGCATAGATGTAGTGATGCTGGTATTGTGTGGAGGGACCAATCCCACATTGATATGCAGATTATCGCATGAACAGTCTTGTGTGATGTTGAGAGACTGGAACTCAGGGCAAACTCTCAATCATACAGAGTCAACATCTCTTTGCCCATTTGAATAGCCAGCAAAATGTAATGTGAAATTCATGGGTGTTGGCAGTACTTTGTTAGGTTAGGCTATTATACCAAGAGTTAGGGTAGACACATAGGTTTGCAAGGGCTTTATTAGAGAAGGGCCCTATCAGTTCTTTTGGGAGCTACTCCAGAGCAAACGAGCCCCACTTGGTGTGTAAGATGGGTCTACTACTGCTAGCTGGACATGGATGTTTCCTTTGAGGAGAGTACTCCACCCAAGGTCTTTTCATAGTCAAGATTTCGTGTAAGTAAATATGCTATAAGAATTTTAAGTTACTGGTGTGGATTAAGATGAAGAGGCTAATTATTTTGAGTGGATTTTGGTTTTGAAAATTGTTTCTAAATTTTCACAGTCTTATGTATGGCATAATTTTAGTTGTCAGTGCCGACGTTAGCTTATGAATTTATGACAGTTTAAAATTTTAAAAGCACAGTTCAAGTATTTTATTTTGTTGGGTTATCATTTTGTATTTGAAAGCAGCTGGTTTCGGTGATGTAAAAGTATCATGCAATATTTTGAGAAGTTGGCCTTGAAATCTCAAGGCATATTTTGGATATTTTGTTTAATTTGAAGTTGCTGCGTCAAGCTTCCGGCAAATAGATAAATTGACTTCGGTCCTCAATTTTGCTGCTTAAGAAGACTTCCACGGCAATTAAATTTTGATAGCATGTGCAGTACTTTTAGTGATTTAAAAGCCGAGATGGCACATTATATTTCGTATGAATTGGCGCGGCAGGACATATGAAGTTATAGACTGTAATGAATGAATCACTTCAAAATGCAGTAAAAAATCGGATAAGTTAAATCATAGATTAGTAGGATACAATTATTGTATTTTATAACAGCCGTATAAATTTTTGGCTACAACCAATCCGAGACTGCTGGTTAATGTGAATTCCGCATGGTTTTCAATCATGGGCGTGGCCGACAACATGGTTCTTTGTAGTGAATGGCCGAACACGATGCTAGCGTTTACTTCACCTTTTACAACAACAACTCCATACTTCGACATGAACTGGAATCTCCATAGACCTCAGAACTGAATTTCATATCCTTTACCAGTCACATGGGGTTATTAATTTAGTTTAAATTGTTTGATCCTCTAATTCAATGCATAGTCCAATTGGTTTGTTTTTTTTGGATCCACTGTTTCAGACATGTGTTTGGCATATTTTTCCATCATGCTTACCTTTGCGTACTTCCAACCCTTGTCTGATCCCGTCTTCCAAATTAGTTTTGTACTTATCTTTGAGTTAATTTGCATCCAGTCAAGAAACAGATGAGGATTACAAGATTATTAAATTTTTAAAAAAAAAAAAAAAAAAAAAAAAAAATTTAACAACAGTTGGGGTCAGAGTGAAATTTGTTCACCCTTTCGGGTTCACTGTGTGACATAGCGTAACACTTGTGCACTGCACAACAGTCCACCGCCATCGCAAAAGTCCAGTTTACGTTGGTATGTGACATATCGTTCTTACTGTAACATTGTAAGAAACACAACTGAAGTTAAATTGGTTCTACAACTAATTACTACCAGCAAATTGCTGATCTTTGCTGTCCATTGTATTTCTTCTTCTTTTCATTTCCGGAGATGTTAAAATATCCCTTCCCTTTTGAGAACTATTCCAAATCCAAAATCACATTGGAATAGCCCCTAAATGTCTAGGTTGTGTACTCTCGGATTAATCGTAAATCTGCCACGTTCATGCTGAGTATTGATGTGCCATTAATTGGATGCAGAGAACCGCTCAAGTTTCCCGTTAACGAACTTACGGCCTCACAGCAAACCATATCAGAACCAACCCGTTAATGATGGCAACAGATGCCGCCTCGAGATTTCTTCCACTTTTAATCGCAGAGATCGCCAGTCACCCGGAAAATATCTCACAGCAATCTTTTTCCTTATAATATACGGTGTTGATTTCCGTGTTGGCCTAATGGGTCCATTGCATGCTATGTAAATTTAACTACCAACACCATGTGGTTTTCCCTACCACCATTTTGGAGCCAATTTTGGGCAGACTTGTTTTTTGTTGACGGCCAGTCTGATATAAGCCAAAACATTAAACAAAAAGGGAATAAATTAATCATAGCCGTAATTACGGTATTAAGCTCTACATATTAAGACCATCGGCGCTGGAATGGCCTGGACAGTATACTTTCGACGAAGCCTAAGACTTAGCTCATCCATGGCTTCTCATTCTTGGACAATTGCCGAATTAATTGTTTTTTTGTCCATTTTCCTGAAAAAAAGGATTGTTCTGCAAAATTGAAATTATATTGAAAAACAACACCTTCATACAAATCCCCAGCTTTAGAGAAAATTTGCTCAACTATTATTTTTCTTGGCCATTTCACCATCATCTGTGTACGTACAAATATGGCCACCAATGTATTTCTAGTTGAAAAATGTTTCTTTTCGTAATTACTGCCTTCCTCAAAATACTCTGTACATCCCGAAATATGTTTTCCATCCATCCTTTACTTTTGTTTCTCTCCCTTACTGTCTTTTTCTCTTTCTCTTTTTTCGTTTCTCTAGCCTTAACCTGTTTCAAACATACACAGAAACAATCTAAGAATAATTGGAGATCTTGATCTGTACTTTCGAGCAACTTTGAGAATAAGTGAAAAAAAAATCACCTTAACCACCAAAACCTTAATGTTTTCCTGTTCACATAATCTTTAGTTGGTTCAAAATTAATTGTAATTTGGCATTTAAATAACTTGTCAGAATGTTGCCCTTGTCACAGGCAGTTCAGGTGAAAATAAGTGTCTGCATACGTGGATTTAAAATGTATGGGTATGTGAAAGAAGACTATTCCCAACTCAGAACACTTCGAATTTTTTTGGGAAATCGTACATTCCGTTGCAATTTATTCTTTTTTTTTGTGTACTCGTACATAACAGTTATTTGTATCACCAAGTGTCAAAGGTCAAGTCTTGTATTTTCTTTAGTTGTCCATGGCACCGTGGGACTGTCATCTTTCAAAACACAAAAGTATGTTATGCGAATCTTACGATAAAAGGATACACTTGATTTTCGAGGGTAACGTTTCCCGATATATACCTACAGATAATATTATTGTAAGCATTTGACTCGGCCAGTTACCCACCTATTTTAATCATTTTTGAGGAAAAATGTTTAATTTTGTGTTTTCAATGAAAAGGAAAACAACTAAGGTTTCTTATATAGATTCACTTTAAGAGAAATTTGACACAATATCATTTGCAAACTTTTGCTCTCAAGACACTCACAGAATTTTGCAGTCTATCGATAGCCTACTTTACCCTAATTAGCATATTTTTGACCAACAATGAGCAACATTGTATTTGTTGTAAAATCACAATACAAACATCTGAAATTTCAGGAATTTTTCTATAAGCAAAACAAAACATATTATGAACCAAATGAGCCAAATAATGCTCCGAATTACATGACATATTTGAAAAAAATAAACGCAAAAATGTGCAAAATTTAAGAGTTTCGTTATTTTCTTGCATTTGTGAGAAGTTCATACAAGCTTATCGGTCTGAAATTGTTCATGGTTTTTCCTCTCCCCTTCAGCCTTTAAACCAACACAATATAAGAAGGATTGTATCAAATGTGGCATATGCCTAATTTGCATATTGTGGCAAAATGGGCATAATTTGAGATTTTTCCATTTTGCATTTGCATGTTTGGGGAATTTTACAAGCTATCAATCTTTAATTTGTCATTGTGTTCTTCAAAACCTGTACAAACCGAACTTTGTACACAATGATTTGAACATATATTTCATGACTGACTTACCTATTTTGTCAAATGCTTCAAATGTATATAAGGCTGATATATATTCATCATTGTCCACCACGACGCCTCATTTTTAAGGGTTTCACCCACTCTCACCCAAAGACCCCTATTTGTTTTTTTTTTTTGGTGGAGAGAGAACGTTTGAAAATTCTTCACCCAAATACCCCCCATTTTTGAAAAATGAACAATTTTTGATAATTTTAAGCACATTTTGTCCGTCCGAATACCCCTATTTATTGGGCATTGTGGGGCTGTCTCTCAGTCTCTCCTCTCACACCCAAAGACCTCTATTTTTTTACATGTCACCAAATGCCTTTGGGTCTGAGATCGCTAGCCATGTTAACCACTAAGAAGAATTGTATATTGGAGTGCCATCCCACCCTCCCCCACCCCCTCCTCGTGAAAATGTGTTAAAATCACTAAGGGCGGGGGTCATTATTTACGACAGGGGAGAAATGAAGAATTGAGGGACGCCGAGAAATTGTAAGCGATAGAAGTGAATATGATTTTTTTTTCAATCAAGAAGCGAGGAGGAACCATTAACCTTTCAAGGGGTAGGGGGATTTTTAACGGAGCGACGGTTGAATGGCGACATTTTCGCCGAAGAATGGAAATCCTGCATTCCCCTGGTGTAATATGACCGTTGCCTAAATGTAACTTCAAGAAGCGATTGAGGTACCTGCTATAAAGGCAGAAGATCTAATCAAACTAGTGTGACATTTCGGCGGCTTTATAATGGAAATACATTTGGTTTTTGAAATGGCTCATTCTACAATCGAAGCTCATACCTTCGCCTATGAATATTCGGACTTCATATTTCAGCTTATTTCACTGAGATACAAAACTATTTGGGGATCTTTACATCACAAAACTGTCAAAAAAGCACAGCAACGCAACCGCCACTTTAGCAACCACATACTCTGGCCATTATAGGTTGCATTTCAGTTTGGCATGCAAGCTGGGTTTCTGTGGCAACTTTATGCATTGCTCTATATGTAGTCTTCATTTCGGAGAGCTGTTAGCGATCAATTGCTTTGTAAAAAAATACAAAAATTCTTTGAGCAATATGTAATCCAGTATACAGGTCTTGTTTGATTTCTGGAAAATTTTCGTTGTGGGAGAAAAAAATCGTGATGTTTTCAAAAATCTCATAGCTCATGAACCACGCATCTGATTCACAGTCAACAAACGCCCAGCTGTAGCTTGTCATCAGAACTTTCCAAAACCCACACTCTGAAGTCCTTTAACCAGTCGCAACGCTCGGATATACACATTTCGTCAGTGACCGTTAGTCAGACTTAAATGCTCACCTCATCAAATGTGGTGCCATGCGGCGTTGTCTATGTTTACCGTGCGTTTCCAATGGGGTCGTTGAAAGGTGCTCGAACACTTGCTCGTTTTGTGAGATGACTTATCAGGGTATCTCACTCTATAGCTACCACCGACAACATCATATTTTTTCATTCCGGTTACAAAATGTTAGAGGGGAAGATAATGCTGCGACAACTATTTTGAGCGGGAATGAGACATTGGGATTAGCATTACTACTTTGAATTAAATTGATGATTTCTGTAGACTGTGTTTGTTCTCTACACACCACACCAGAGACGTCAGTGCGGTCGAATCGGTCACCGAATACGTAATAGGTAACTGAACTGCTATTGTCCACTTCACGTTGCTTCGGGTTTAAAGCCGGGTGGATTTTAAACTAATCGCATTGGCAAAGTTTTCCACTAGTTCGACTCAGCTCAGTCATTCCTTTCCAAAAAAAACCTCCACCATTACTCCTGATGCATTCTTCTTCCATAATTCCCCTGATATCCCTAACGGCCCAGACAACACCCACCAATAGGTAAGGTAGTGGTCAAGTGGGCGTCAAGCACCGCGAAATCGTACCCTGGTCACTTCGCAGGTTAACGCCCTCCAGTCCGTCACTTGCACATCCACTTCACTCTGCTGGTCGTGTTGACAGTGGAGTGTTTGCCAACTGCTGTCAGGTTGTGAATGTCAAGGTTGTGGATTTGGTCGGTGTAAATAAAGGCGTTCGGCACCCTGGGCGTCGTTTAGGCACGGATGGGGGGGGGGGGGGGGGGCGACCATCCCAAATTCCTTTGTCGGTAAGCGAGAGTAAACCAACCTAACCGATTGATTATATATACATGAACCAAGCATTTGTCCAAAATAAGGACAAAATAGAAAGATTCGTTCATGGACTGAAACCCTATACCTTGAGATGTTACACACTTTGTCCCGCCGATAAACTCAAAAAATGTCCAAGAATCCAAGTCGGGTAATAATATCAAACGTCACTTATGCACCGACTTCAAGCATCCATCGACATTTAGGCATGCCACGTCAATTGACTCACATTTACTTGATAATGTCGATTTTTAATAAATTTCACTTTATTTGGCATCTCCTCTGGAACACAATTGCGATCAGAAACTAGTGCCGGTGTGCAGAAGGGCTCTAGTGTCGGCATAAATTTCTAGCCATTAGTTGGAAACTTGAATTTACCATGTCTATAACGATATGTAGGTTTTAAGTTATATTTTTTTAAATTTCACACAGGGAGCTCATTTTTAGAGGTCTTAATCAACAAGACAATATGTTCCAACAATTAAACTTCTGATCTTTTCGTAGATGCACTACTCAGAGAACACATTAAGTCGAGCTTGAGAAAGAAAGACCAAAATATGTTTTTTTGTCAGGAAGAAACATGACACTGTGATCGTGTTAGCTGATTCCATACTATTCCACTTTCGTCCGTTTCGTCGTCGCGTCTGATGATATCTTCAATGATTATGCCTAGTGGCGTATATAACGGGTCGATCTAGTTATTTCACTTTGAAGAGTGATAAGGAACCCGCTAAACCGGCGGTATGTCTGTTCGCTTCAATAAGTACTTAGTGAATCTTTATAGCATTTCAGGCTGGGTTTGAACTAGTCGGGTTCTATCATCTGAGCTGATCAGGTCAATTTGGGGCCGATTTCCATTCGGCGCGTGCCAGAAGCTTGCTTATCGAGAACACTTTCAACTAGTTATGTGCGTTGTGATTCATGAGAAACATAACATTATTTCAATTCAAAATTCAATTCCACAGAAATCACAATCCCCAATCAAAATTTGGTCCCCCCCACATCCCCCCTTCGCTCCCCCACCCCCCCAAATACTAAAAACGATCAAAAACTAAAAAGATCAAGGACATTTCAAATTTAGTTTTCATTTTCAACATTTCCCGCTTTTTGTCCAACCTACTCCGCCCCCCCCCTTCCCCTTGAGATGGGATTGGGGGGGGGGTTGTTGTTGTCTCGCAAGCACCCCTGACGCGCGACGCCCTACCTGCCCCCCCCCCCCCCCTGTATGGCCGGACACCACCCCGCCGTCTCTGGGCGCCCCCCCCCCCCCACCAAAAAACGTTTACTACGCATCATATGAAAACCCAACTCCGTCCTTGTCCTCAATGCCCTGATCAACAGTCGAGCGAATATTAATTGTTTGGAAAGTAACATCGGCCACTCTAATGTATACACTGATGTTTGAAATTTACCCCGTGAGAGATTTAAACAATAAAGACTGTGTCGGACTGTAGAGTTTTGTTAGAGACGTCGATATGCATTTGAAAAATCTACTCACTGATATCTTTTTAATTAATTATTTCAGATCTTTTTCTAATTAATACCAAAGAGAATTATAGGGAACATTATTTGAAAACAACTCATACAGTACATGTTTTTACATTGAAAGTAATCGAGGAAAAATTGGTTTTATATAACAACGTAAAACGAAAATGTGCTTTTTGTTTTTATTGTAGCTGTGCAACGCACACATACCCTAAAAACAGTGATTATAAATTAAACACCTTCCTTTTGCCTTTTTTAAACCTCTTGAAATATTATTTTGAAATATTTTGCCTACGCATGTTTTTATATCTTATAAATTATTTGGTGTTTAGGCATTTTCAAGCCAGTGTTTATACAATTTGACCTTACAGCGTACCCACAGCATAATAAATGCATTTTTTTTCTCAGGTCAGTGAATTGAAACTACCATATGCATTTCCTAGCTCAGAGGTCAACTCATAATTACGCTATTGGCAGGTGAAAGACTGATAGTAGGGTTATAAATGAGAATCCCCATTTTAGAAGTTTGGGAAGAAGGTTTTGAAGATGTTTTCTATATTTTGGAGGGTGCGAACATACTTTTTTGGGTACAACCTCTGGGAAATGGGGGAACTATGTAAATACAGGGGGTAACCATTAGTACAGGGTTTAAATTTGAAATCAAAGTTAAAACTTGTTTTAATGTGCACCAATGTATTTGTCTTATTATAAGATTAAACAATTAAACGGTTACAGCTCTTTTAAGGTTTCGAGGTCATCCTGGGGGTAAACCTTACCCAGTGCTCCATGTTGTTGACTGGGTCAATTGTTTCGTCTTGCCTTATTTACAATGTTTGGCATTTGGTTTTCGTAATATGGGTCTACCCATACAGGGTCTACATAGCCATAATATGACCTCAAATTGTATACGAGCTGTCACCCAAAAATTAAAACACATTTTCTTGCTTTAGCCCCAGTATGATCCTAATCCGAGCAATATTTAGAGACACCAGTTTCATCAACAAATCTGAGCATTGATATTTTTTGCCCCAGATGAACTTGAACCTTATTAGGGTTGTAGCCGTGTAAACTAAAGGTCCGAACTACTATAACTATACCTTTTTTAAGCCTTAAAATTATGCAAATTCTTAGTGGTAATTAAACCACACTTTGATTTTAATATTTTACCCCTGACTAATTTCTATCATCCCCTTATTTTAACAAAGTTGCCCACATCTCCCAAAGGTTGGACCCAAAATTCCTGATTCCGCACCCTTCAAACGATAGAAAAACATTTCAAACCTCTTCCCAAACTTCTAGATGGATTCCTCACTTTATAGACCCTACTATGAGACATGTACTATGGTGCAAGACGGAGGCAACCTTTTCATTTAGGATATTGGATACATTAGATATTTCAACCAAAATGGTAGATCATACTAATGCGTTTCTGTGCTTTATTCTTAAAATCAAAATTGCGCAACTTTTTGCAAACAATGACCACTTGATACCCTTATAACAATGGGAAAGATGGTCGCCGGTGAAATAAAACAAGTCGTAACGACATTTTGAGAAAATCGAGTTTTAATGGATCAACAAACAAAACTTTCAAGAGCTACCAAAATGTTAAAAAAGTTTTCAAGGTGCTCTAGAGAGCTAGGCCTAAGAGTGAAAATGAGGCGTAACATAATCATATATTATAACTCTCCAGTCCATAATTGGTTCCGATTATTACCCTTGCGCCGAGCGTCAACGTGCTCACACGGAAGTTGAATGCCGATTGGGTTGAGTAGAAGGGCCTCCCCATTGGTTAATTACAGATATTACATTACGACGTACGAGCGCGCACGTTACTTGCCCCACCTCTGAAAATTTGAATCTACTTTAGTATAATTATAATGAAATTGATTAGAACAAAGATAGCTTTGTCTGTATGTTATAAAGTAGGTAAATGCGAATAATTTAGATACTGTTTTTTTTCAAGTTAATGCCTCAATTAATCGCGGGAGCTATTAAGTTTATTAGTCTAATTATGCAACACTCTCTCTCTCTGAATGTGAAAGTCTAAAATGTACGCAAAATCTTGCACAGGTAGTAGTGTAGAACTGATCAATTACATACATTTTACTAAACAAAACAAATTTGTTCTAAAGGGTTCAAAACAAGATTCCCATTTTTGTAAACCTTGCTTTTCTGTGGTATTTTAAAGGGGGATTTGCTTTCTGGCGGTGGTATTTTTTTAAAGGGGATGGCCCGATTAAGGATATGAAGTTTTTATCTTAATAGATTGGTCTTCACTCCCAAAACCCCATCTGTAGTTGCGCCGATATTTCAATCCGTGTTTGATACGTGAGCTAAAAACTTGATGTTATAAGCCCCATAGAGTACTGTGTAAAATTAATATTGGTCGAAACCAAAATGGAGCACATTTTCGTCATACCTTCCAAACAAACATCCTTTGGGCCTCTAAATATTTCATCACGGGTAAATGAAAAAATAGTAGCTTTCTTTTGATACCAAAAGTTGACCACTTCGGTAAAATCTGGGGCTTCTGGGACGAGGCTATTAGCCGATCCGGGCCATGGACCTTTAAAATAGCATGTTTAAGGTGGGTTTATGATCTGTTTTAAACGTAATTATTATTCTAAAATGATCTAGTGTTGACCTAATCACTAAGGAAAGGGTGGTCGATTGACCAATCATCTCATGACATGGATGGGTTACTACTATCATTATCATATTGTTTGTTAATTGTCTTTAATTGTCGCAGAGCGTCGTAGATGACGCTTCTACACTACATATACATTATGGAGAAAGTCAACGTGCACAACGCGTCATATTGTCATACGTCATGAAACCTAAACCACTCTTGAGATATCCGAGCAGTTCTAAATTACAAATCCACAACGTTTTCCGGGAGACGCACACGCGACACTTCAAGACTGAATTACAAAGTGTCATTTCCTACGGTCAACAGGGTTAAGAGAAATGCAAAGGCCTCTCGCGCCAGTAGTGCCTGCAGGATTTTAGCTGGCCTTTCTCACTACCATTGAAATCAATTTACTTGAACTACTTCTGTCGCTTCCTCTCTCGAAACAAATTATGGACATAGGCTAGGCTCTTTAAAGAACTTACAGTATTTGATGTGCCCGGACTTTACGCTTCAAAGAATGGACTTATGGATATTGGTTTTGTGTTTTAAAGTCAAGCTTTTAATTTTTGCACTGAGTATTTATGATTACTTACTCTAACGGTAAGCTCACATTAAATAATATAAGTATGATAGCAGTTACTATAGTAACGGTGTAAGGATGTTGTCTAGTTCTAAAACTTATTCAAAGCAATGTGCTTGATTAGGTTAATTAGTTCTATTTCTGTTTTTTTTTTATCCAGAACGATACCCCGTTATCATTCATTTATATGACTAACTAAGGTCCGAGGGTCATTAAACTGTTTGTCCCGTTGTCAGAGGAGTCCCATCCTGCGCACGTAAAAGTTGCAGACCTCATTGTCGAAAAGGGTAGGGGACCATCCCGGTGTAGAAGTAACCAGTGTCCGGCGTACTCATAGTCCGGAACAATGGTGAAACAAAGGGCAATCGATGCAGTTGCCTCATTTTTCTTAACGCAACATTAGTTTTTTTATACGCTTTAGTTCCGTTAATCGTCTATGGAGTCCCCGGACTGGTGGCTCCCGCCGGACTATTATCTCTCTGCTTTCACACACCGGGTCTGTTACCTGCACTCACACCACTCTAGATACCATAGGCCCTGCACCAGCTATAGGTCATCATGGAAAGGGTAGGCCTTAATCAAGCATGGAAGCATATTTGATGGCTTCGTCCTGTCGTGGCTACATAGCTGATGATAATGATGAAAGAAGTAAATTGCTCGATCTCCTCATTTCCTCAAATCGATTATCTTCCCAAAATAACCAGTAAAAAGGCTTTCAAATTAAATTTCATAAGAGATCCACACCAAAATATTTTTTTAGGAGCACCGAAGTCGTGCCTCATGTAGGAATATTTTATATCAATTCTACCCTTAGTTTTCATAAAATAGGCGATCAATGATTTGCTTAGAGTCAATGTGCTTAAGCAAACGTTACAATATACAAAAGGTATTAGGCACATTTTAGTTGAAAAGTAGTTTCTGGAAAATGTTGTACAAACCCTTTGAAGACCCGATATTAGTATTTTTATAACATTTCAAAACATTAATGAAAGAATATTTAGGAACTGGGTTTGGTTTGCTGAGTATTCTAGTAGTATAGGTAAAATAATATTATACTCCTACGTTAAAACACTCAAACACTTCAAGTCTATTTAAAGATACGAAGTTATATCCTCGGGTGATGAAGACAAAGAAAGGTAGACAGGCAAAATGTATCACCTCACATCAATAGGACCTGAAGGACTGAAGTAAGTTTTTGCTAGTACTATTGAAATCAATTTACCTTGAATTATACTTCTCTCGTTTCTCCTATCTGTATGTCTTTAACAAAGACATGGAGATGACCTTTATATGATGACTTGCATTATATATTTGTCAACCAAATCTTAAATAAGAAACCAAGCATGGGATATTGATCTTAAATGATAGGCATATCTTATATAACTATATAACGGTCCAACAAAAATCAAATTTTGAGCAAATAAGTAACAATTACCATACTCCAAATAGCTGCTGCATGCTGGATAGGATATTTTAAAACAGGATTAGAAAGAGTTGCACAATGCTCGTGACATCAGGAGATTGGTAGAGTAATCATCCATCATCACATCAGCGGGAATATCTGGGTGAGCCTATTCATGTCCTTATCAGACACAATAAAGAAATCACTCTCCTGATCTACTGCTATTACACTTCAATAATGTAATGTTTAAGGCCCATCTTTGCCAGGTGTTGTCAGATGTATATTTGTTCTGGTCATTTTCCCCGAATCCATACTATTTTGTTAAATTATGGCCTTTAAAGGCACTATCAGTGATTTGCTCAATCAGAAAATCGAAAAATCATAAAAAAATGTTTATAACAAGTATAGGTTTCCTAACCACACTGCAAGTTATAAGACCAAAAAGCAGCCTAATAAAGGACAACTCGGATATTTTTGTTTAAATCATTAACTGTCCGTACGGCTCTTATTACAACACATATTTGTATGGGGATTCATATCACTCTTAAGGCGGTATCTGCAAATTTCAAATATTTTGTCTCTTTTAGGTGAATCACTGATAGTGTCTTTAATGTTAAACTTAAACTTTAAATTTTCTCTTGCATTAAAGGTCCATGGACATGCTTTAAACATACTTATAATACCACCAAAAAATGGTTTCATTCATAGTATGTATTGGTATCAATGTAAAATCTGCATGAAGCAGTAATTGAGAAACCCTATATTTGATAAAATTGGGCATAATATCATGTGCTTTGGACAGGCTTTCAAAGGAAATTCCAAACCGAAAGTGATTATCGCGCTGGCAGCGATGACCCGCGTGTGACGTCCGAGTAACAAATACGCGGTACGCGTCATGATCGTCATCGTGGAACGGACGTGCGCGTGGCCCAGTTTTCTTGCACACGTACACAGTTGACTTAAGCGTCGTACATGTACATATGGCAATATTTTTCTTGATTTGGTGCCTTAAAATTACGATAATAATGCGCTGTATTGTCGACGGCTGCACCAGCGGCGACCGTAAACCGACAAGGAGAATCAGAACATCAATAGCTTTATTTCAACGTCCCCAAGCCACAGAAACCGACAAGGCGAGATAGGCCCTGGAGCGGGTTTTGTTCGTTCCGCTTAACAAGACCATATGTGAGCTTTTTTACAACTTGTTACTCTGACGTCATTAACGGGGTCAAATCCAACTCCAGCATCTTGATACGCGTTCGCGAAAACAGGAGAAGGCCCTGTCAGTTTGGGTATATTTATCCTTGAAATTTAACACTTTCCCGATATTCGCTTTTAAAAAGCTGTGTTGCGATATGATCATGATACTGTTGAGGTACGAAAATGTAAGAAATTAAGAAATGTCTACTCAGCCGTGTTCATGGACCTTTAAGACAAGGTACATTCCCTGCCAGGAATCGTTTAATCACAAAAGTGAGGATAATATAACAACACAGTATCATTTAAGATCAATTAACAATACATAATATATTTTCATGGGTTTATTTTTATATAGTAAGCACACTTTTAATCGATATTGGGTGGATTGTTATCTGAAGACATTTTAGCACTCACGTGTTGTTGCATTGTCATAGATGAACGACATCCAACTGTACTGCAGTGAAAATTAAAATTATATCACTTGCGTTACTGCTTGTGATTTATTTATTTATTTTTGATATTAAAAGCAGAAAGGTCACAGACCGGTCAAACAGGGTGCATGCCGTGGGAATCGAATCCAGCTTGTGTTTCTTGCGTTAAAGACATTTCCGTCGTCTGATGAATAAATGTCGCCGGAGTCTATTATAAAATCGTTCTGTTCACCTCTAAGGGCGCTAATTTGGTCTTTATCATTTCAGGTCAGGGCTAATGTATATAAAAGCTTTACAACCATGCAAAAATATTAATATTGAAAAATCTTGAGGGCGGACTATTTTTCAAATAGCCCAGTATCTCTTTAAGTAAGATAGCACCTTCAGCGACATGACAAGAGTACTGATTTCCAAGGAGGCCCTGCATATGCAGAATGAACTTATACATGTACAAACATTAATTCAACATAAAAAGGCAAACAAAACTTAAATACACAATGAATATAAACGAAATTACAAAAACGCCTAAGGCAGTACAAATTATGCTAATATGAGATTTACAAATGTAGATGTTTAAAGCTGCAGTGTGCACATAATATCTTTAACAGGGCTTCTAATGCCAGCTGATAAAGTATACGAATTAATCTACTTGAAGAAATTGATGTGAATACATAAGATCATAATTAAGTGCTTGCAGGGCTGCAATAGTCAAAATGTGGCATGACAATTGAATTTGCAAGAATAACTAGATCATCTTTTGGAACATGTTTACGTCTTCTAATAACACCACAAAACTTAGAAATATGCAGACATATGATAGATATCTTTTTTCTATTTAAAATGGTCCAACTCGGATCTGGATATAGAATCAATTCTGTTGTATGCGAGTCAGTATGACATATATCATTTAGGCGGCTTTAAAGATAAGTAATTTTAAAAATTAGCTTTCTAAGAAACTGGTTTTGAACGGATTGGCCATCAGAATATTCAAATCCATTGCTCTATTGTGAAGGAAACTATTGTGTTTTTGCATTGGAGAAAGCATTTACATGCATGTACTCTCTCTTCAGATGTACCTGCACGATCTTTTAACTGCTGACTTATTTCAATATAGGTCCCTTGGCGAGACAAATATTCTGCAGTATATCAAAATGTCCATTTTTAGGACCACAATTTGGAACCCTAATATCAGAAATTAACTACTGGCTAAGAGTCCTTAGCAATAGCATTATTTATGATTTCACGATCTTATAACTGCTGACTTATTTCAATGTTCATTCAATGCCATACAAAATGCAAGACGATTATATTTAAGGAAAAGATACTATCATTGTAAAAATGTTGCTTATAAAGGGGAAATGCTCCTTTCCATAGGTGGGTAAAACCTGCTCACAATTGGCTAAAATGTACTCGCCTTTGCGTATAGATTGTTTAACATTCTTTTAATCGCCATTTTACATTGATTTACAGAACACGCATCAACAACAAAGTCGAATTAATATTAAAAGGTTAGCACTTCTGAAACATGTATATACATGGTCAAGTCATGTCGTTAAATAAACAAAAATGACAACAGACAACTACCAGCATTGCACTGAAGGTGCTTTTGCCATTAAACAAAATAACTTAACATTGCTAAAGCCACATTAGCTTGTATGTATCAGTTCTGCCTTTATTAAAAACTATTTGAGACCCCATTGGTAATTCTAACCAAAGACCCTAACCTTCTAACCGTATTTATTTACAAATAAACAACGTGCTCGTGCAATATGCTCACAAACACATCCAAGTCTAAAAATACAAAGTTGTCATTTCCTCCGGCCAAGAGAAAGAAAGTACATGCCCACTATTGTCACCTCACGCTGGTAGTGCCTGGAGGTGGGCAGCAAGGCTGCCCCACTACCATTGAAATCAATTTACTTTGAACTACTTCTGTCGCTTCCTCTCTCGAAACAAATACTATACACAGAGGCCATGGCTCTTTCACAGACTTTCTACAATGCTCGATACAGGTAATGTATTAGTTACAGATGGAAAAATGGACTTCGATTATGAGATTTGTGAATGATATTAAAGTGCTCTTAAAGAAACGAGTCTGATTCAATTGATTTATATTGGGAGTGTACAGATGATATATTGTTTGAAAGGTGTAGTTTGCATGGTTTGTGTTAGACAGATTTTTCAACCGAAAATTTAGGGCATAGGTTATACAGTTTAACTCATTCTGTGCGGTAGAATGATGCTACACAAGATCTGACATACATATTTCAAGGCCCGTGAGAATAGTAAACATCTGCCAACGCAGTAGTGATCTAAGACTTTGCATTTTTGGACTTATTGAAATGCTTTTACCGCGCTGATTTAAAAAAATGGCGTTAGGAATGTATAATTGTTCGAAAGTTGTGGTATTTTAAAACAAAATACACCAAATTAGCCCGTGAAAGGAATCAATCTTCAGAGTGTCGTGTGCTTAGGTGTGATATATTGGTCAATTACACCCTACAGTCCATATAAACACCTTGAAAGCTGTACCGGCTTAGGCGTGGAAAAGGTTCTGGTGAGGTTAATAAAGACTGATTCCCCAGTGGTGTAAAGATAGTCGGCGTATAAATTTTAATTGATTGGTAGACGGACAAGAAAAGGCAAGGTCAAAAAGAAGTGGAAGTCGTGGGGGTCTTTAGAATTTGTTATTGTATTGTAGGGCAAACAGTGAACTTTAGAGCCGTGTGAGTGAGATATGGTGAAATACCTTGGGCAATTCTCGAGGACAAGACGTGGCTTGCGGTTGATGTGATGAAGTGCTTGGATCGAAAATGTTAAATAAGACTGGAATAACTGGGTTACATGATTATGTTACGACGCGGCTTTTATCTAAAGAGATGTAGGGTAACAGTTTGTGCTTTATGTTTGGGAGTGTATGTGTCATCCTTTGGTTTTATTCATTCTTTATCTAATCAGTTATTCATGCATTAATTCGTCATGATAATTCATCTTTGTTTTTCCGTATCTTAATTTGTTTTCCGTATCTATTAAATTAAAACTATAAGTTTTACCGAGTCGAATGTAAGCGTTATGCTGAACCACCGACTACAGAGATAGATCTAATATATGATACAAAAGAATGTTAGTGACACAAACTATAATATACTCGCCGTCTGAGCACTCTCAAATTGCGCTGTTGTAATGAGCGTAATCAGCCAATACAGTTGAGCAAAATCACTTCCTGTTAACGCACATTTGCGCTCGGCGCATGGTGGGCAATACCACGCGGAAAGTATTTGACGGCGACTGCAATGGGTCAGTTGGGATGAAAACTAACACAGCAGAAGGTTGGATTGGTGCAATGCGTGAGTCGTTGTACTTGTCCTTGAACGGGAATCATTTTGTTTGTAGATAGATAAATCAAACGAATTCCACGTTTCGGGTTACCAAATAAAAACGCATTGCGTTTAAATGATCAACTGCCTATAAAATCAGTAGGCTGGTTTGGATGCCATACGCGATATGTGTACAGGTTCCCGAAACATGGAATGCTTTTTGTTTTATCGATCTACGAACAAAAAATCCACACACCCCGTACACACCCCGCGCAAGGCACTATGATTTCCGGCGTGCAATATGTATAACTTTATCGGACATTGGCTATTAAAGTCGCTGTTCACTGATCAATAGGGGTAGATTGTTTTGTTCAAATTTAATTCAGTATTGACTCCAATGTACCAATAACCTAGCTACTCGTTGTATACCTGTTCTATTTTAGACTGTCTATATGTGAATTTATGAAAATGCCTGACATCTTTATCCATATGTAGACTAAACAAAATATGTACTGACAGAACATTATCGTCATTTATTATGACACCGTAATGTAACCACATTGACTAGTATAGTAATCTGTGTATTCAATTATGCCGGGCAAAGGAAGTGATGTTTATATAATGGTTGAAGGCAAAATATAAAATGATTTGGCAGTCCAATTCTTCACGAGGGCTAGGTACTACAACCATAACTAAATTTAGTCGTGGCACTATCTCTAGGTTTACTTAAACTTGTCCAGCACATACACTTCACGAAATTAGCGGTCTAAATGTTGATGCGCCACATGAATATGGATTGTTTCGTACTTTGCACTCAGCTAATAATAGGGTAGTATTGGAAATATAGCCCAATTACGTGGACGCACGAATCCCCCAGTCCAATAGCTTAGTAATAAGATAAAGTAAATCCTTTTCTCGATCTTGACAACATTTTTCCTGTTTTACCCTGAACTGCAAACTGCAAAGACTAGTGACAATAATATAAGACGGGTTGTTCCATGGAGAATATTGGGGAGAACACACATGACGCTATAAATCCCATATTTTATAAAAACACGCCTCAATTTTTCTGGTAAGTTGAGATTTTGGTACCTTTGGCTTTTTTGAATGAAATAATCTCATGCAAAGTGTCAATTATCTACATATCTTGTACTAACGATTTTTATATTTATCAAGTTTTTTTCAGGGTAAGCTCTTGTTTGATGATTTTCTGACATTTTGGACTTACAAACATTTTGAATGTTAATTCACATTATTTGAACAATTACACTCGGTTGGCAGTTTGGATCCAAATTGGTTATTTAAATACACAATAACATATGACGTTCGTTTGTTTGGAAAACTGGCATGAAAATTATTACTTAAATGGATCACATCTGGTTTTAGAGATTGTCTACTGTTTCGAGTGATGCGAGTCAAAAACCCCAAGATGTATATTATAATCATTGTAAATCCGTCCTTGAAATATAACTTTTGGAATACCACGACGATCTATGATATTAAGCACTTTAAGACAAGTGTGTAGCCTATTTGATTTATTCGCACAATGTCCTGGATAACCCACGAAAGTCTCCCCAGGAAGCTTCTTTCCATTCGTCTAGTTACTTACTCTTTTCGAAACTGACTGTGCTATATATTGCACATAACGTCCCTCCTATGGACGGAGCACAGCATGTTTTTCATTGCCCAAGTCCAACGTACCATGGGGAGATCGAATTCCAATTTTAATCATACTACATACATACATACATACATACAACTAGCATTTTATGATGCGCCGTTCCCCAAAGCTCAAGGCGCTGACATACAAGAAAGTGAGAAAAGAGCATAAATATACCATAATGAAAAAACAATCATTAGGAACAAGGTTTCTTAAGTGCCTTTTTAGGCATTTACAGATACTTACTGCCTAATGTGAACCGGAAGGTTGTTTCCTAACTTTGAAGCACACCGTAAACTTTTATCGCCACTTTTACTCGATCCTTGGAAATCCAACCGTAGGCTATCTTTTGTCGATCTAAGGTTTCTTTTTGGAACCTGTAACTTGAAACAGTTTGCATGATATACAGGAGCCATGCCATTAAGAGACTTTAAAACATATAAAAGCAATTTGAAAGAAATTCTCTGTTTCACAGGAAGCCAATGAAGAGATTTAAGCAGTGGTTTTGGGTCCTGCTGTCTATTTACAGTAAAAACAAGTCTCGCAGCCCAATTTTGTAGGCGCTGAAGACGAAGAGTATACGACTTTGGTAGCGAAGAAAGTAAACCATTGCAATAATCGATGCGAGAAAGTATAAGAGAGCGTACAGCATGATGGCAAGTGTCTTTATCAATGTATCTGCGAATGCGCGAGATGTTCCGAAGATGGTAGATGATTGTACGACTAACATTAGTGATGTGTGATTCCATGGTCATGTTTGAATCAAAGTAGGCACCAAGCTTTGTTTGAGATGGTTTAATGTGAGAGTTTCCAATAGACAGTGTCATATCAGGAAGGAGCTTTTTGTAGTGAAGGAAGAT
The DNA here is from genome assembly GCA_023653785.1 of Ophioderma brevispina. NCBI lineage: Eukaryota > Metazoa > Echinodermata > Ophiuroidea > Amphilepidida > Ophiodermatidae > Ophioderma > Ophioderma brevispina. The sequence goes on from JAMKCH010007993.1 coordinate 23,373, forward strand.
TGCGCAACGAAAAACTCCGTTTTCGAATCATTGAGTTTTAATTTGTTGACATTCATCCATATCTTGATGTCCTTTATGCAGTTTTGAAGAACAGTCAGTGCATTTTCCAATTCATGAGGATCTGTTGGGTCAAAGGGAACATAAAGTTGAGTATCATCTGCGTACACATGATAGCTGACACCATGGTGACGGGCAATATCTCCAACTGGTAATGTGTAAATACTGTAGCCTATGGGACCGACTACAGAGCCCTGTGGCAAACCAAAATGGGCAGTAATTCGCCGATATTTCAATCCGTTTTGATGTGAGAGCTAAACACGTGATTTTGTAAGCCCCATAGGGTACTGTGTAAAATTAATATTGGTCGACCAAAATAGGGCACATTTTCGCTCATAACTTCCAAACCAAACATCCTTTGGCTCTAAGATTTCACAGGGTAAATGAGAACAATTGTAGCTTTATTCTGATACCAAAACGTTGACCACTTCCGGTAAAATCTGGGCTTCTGGGGACGAGGCTATTGGCGATCGGGCCATGGACCTTTAAATCAAGAATTTAGTGCCCTATTAAATCCATGCAAGTGGGAATTGAACCGGGGACCTTCAGCACCAAAGGCTAATTAATCTCCTATATGCCTTATTTAATCAAAATTAAATTTTGCAGGTTTTATGTTATTTTGTAATTTTGTTTAAATTTCAAAGTATTTTGTAAAGAAAAAAGTCCAATCTTGTAGGACTAACTCTGGTTTAAAACCCGGGTCTAAAGTTAGACTCCCTTTCAGAATACCAGCCCTTTTGTCTAGACTACTAATGGGATTATGTAAGGAGGGGCTTCAAACTCAACTACTCGTTGCTCGCTGGTTCAGCTCGGTTCTTGCTAGTTGGAACAAGTATCTATTATTATCATCCACTATACAGGGTTAATTTTTTTATAGAGCATAAAAATTAAAGGGGGATGACCCGATTTAATTACATAAAGTTTTCATCTTGATTGTATGACCTCGACCTCAAAACCTCATCTGTAAAGTTTCGCGCCCAAATTTCAATCCGTTTTGATGTGAGAGCAAAATGTGATTTTGCTTGCCCCATAGAGTACTCTGTCGACCAAAATCGAGCACATTGTCCTTCATAACATCTAAACAAAGCATCTTTTAGCCCTCAGATTTCAGAGGATGACGAAGAATTTGTACGAATTTGTAAATGTAAAATTAATCAAATATGACCTAGTTTAAAAAACAGACTGGGATTAACATACACACATACACAAACGAATTAAATATACAAAATTTGGCTAGTATGTGCCTTCCCCTTCCCAGGCGACACAAAAATGGGATGAGTTTCTGCTAGGAAGGACATGAAGAATATGGTTGGATTTATGAGGCTTTAAGGTAAATTCGAATTTAATTCTTTTTAGAATTTTAAATTTCAAAACATGACAGCCAACTATTTCTGACCGAACAGCCTGGAAAAAATAACATGTTACGGGCCTAAATTCAGGACAATCGCCATAATTATTCTTATGTAACATCAGACCTAGCAGGTATTCCCTCTCAAAAAAACCAGGACGGTACATATTCTTATGTAGCGTCATCCGAAAGTAACATAGTGCAAAAACTGTAACACTAAAATTTATCACTATTTCAGTGTTACATAAAATGCCCACTTGTGACAACATGAACACGGTTGAAAGCCTATGCTTCCACTTTTTGAGGTTCGCAAGTCAAGGGCCGCCAAGAGCCAATGCGGGTTCAAGTACAAATATGTGAACCCCCAATGGAATATCTTAAAATATTCGCATTTGGATTTAAATGTGTGATTTCATCGACCCATAGTAACGTTAACAAAAAAGAGCACAATGTATTGTTATTTTAAAATGAAAGGATCCACAAATATCGCATACTGTTTACGGACCAATTGTACCCTAGACACCATCCTTCGCGGTGATCTAAATGGACAGGCTGGGCACCGTTCGGCGCAAGAGAAGATTTCAATAGCTTCCCACAATACATTGCTTCCAATGGAGGTTTTTGTACAGGTACTGATGTGGGTCGTTAGTGATGAAACATGGCTAAATTGACAGTACTGATCACAAACTTGCATTTTAAGAGCGTTTCATCTCTAACGATCCACATGGCAACCTGTACAAAAACTTCCAATGGAAGCAATGCATTGTGGGAAGCTACTGGTATCTTCTCTTGTTCGGCGCCATCATCAAAAACATAGTGGCACCTTTCTGAAACCGAATGACACCCCTGACAGCGCCTGACTCTATACGCATTTAATTTACTTTACCTTTGGGTTCTATACAGAGGATGTATTGAGTCAATCCCACAATGCACCAGTTTTGGGAAATTTCACCTCAACAGGGTCATGTGATCCCACAAAAATCCTATTCCTAACACATAAAAATCCTGACATCTATGCTAGTTTTCGCCCACAAAACATTAGTACTTAGGGAATTTTTAGCATGAGTATGATATGTCCTGTGGTTCTTAAACTTTTGGAACACTTTTTATCCCTAAGTACTGACCTAAGTTTTGTACAGTACAGTATGGGAACATTGCAATGCATTGTGGGATTGATTCAAAACACCCTCTGGGTTCTATATGACAACGCACCTTTGATGAGTTTGACATCCTAGATTTTTCACCGTATGACTAATATGTGGTAAATACCTCATACATATTTACAAATTCGACAAGGAATTGAATAAATGCATTTGCTATTTTGGTCAAGCTTGTTGGTGTTGACTTTTTAATATATTTTTTTTTCTGGAAGAAATATGACAAAACAAAATTTTATTTAATTTCACTTTTAAAACGAAAGCATATGAATTGGAAATGTCCTTATCATCAAACACACACCGGAATTTTATTAACACTTTAGATTATTTATATGAAGGCCATCGATTGAGCTTAGCTATTTGTAAGTGTTAGTTATAGACAAGTTTATAGGGTGCATACACGATAGGTTAAAAAAACTGAGGGCAAATATCTGCTGGCGTCCGCTAGAAGTGTAAGAATACAGGTACCTCTTTTAATTTTAATTATTTTAATACAGTGTACCTAACTATTAAAAAAAAAGCATGGTGATATTCGGATTTCAGATCGTGTGGTTTTTTGGTAGTTAGTAGAAGACAAATACAATAGCACGGCTCACTATTTGTTTTGCCATTAATGATTCTTCAAGCTCAGGAGGGTGTAGTCTTTTTTTGCCTTATGACACTTTAATGCGTATAATTAGGTGGAAGTAGGATATATATTTGCAAGTAGGTCGGCAAGTAGGTACATAAGTCGAAAACACCTTGTTAATTTAAATGAAATCGGGGAAGGAAGCAGAATTTAATTTATATAAGGAATCGTAGTGGCGCTTTTCCTTTAAAGGAAAGTTAATCATGTAAATGAGTAAGGCGCAAAGAGATCCGGTAAAATTTTTGGCCAAAAACGGTCTTGCACCAATTATAAGTTCCAGTTTGCGGTCGAACACTCTTAAAATCACCTGGATACCATGAAAGCCAGAAAACGTGATCCACAAATGAGGATGGAGCTGCGACCTTAAGTAATCAATTCGTTAGGATTCTATTTAGTCTGATGGTATAGTCTGTAGTTTTCTCTTACACAATAATGTGCAAACCTTCAGCGGCTGTCGAACAGTTAATGGCGGGCTCCCATTATGGGTAATAACGTATATAAGGTAGCGTAGACGACAGTGGTTGCTACTATGGTGGCTAAATGGCATTTTAATGGCGACCTGGGTAGGTAGGTTAGGCCTAAGGCACAACTTAGTTTAGGCTTAGAATTAGGGGTAGTTTTATGTCTTTTTGGTTAGGATTTTGTTGCGTTTTGGTAGGGTCAGGTCTGTGTCACTGTACGGAAATACCCATGAATAATAGGAAGCAAGACACCTGATAGCGCCGTCGCCCCAAAATACGCTTTAATGTTTATGGATTTTAAGCTTGAAACGATCTGTAGTAAGTTTGTAGCAAAAAAAAAATTTGAATATTCTTTTTCATGAGATAGTTGTAAACATTATCGCTCTCTCTCTTCAAGTGCCATGACGAGTGACGTTGGCTGGCGACCATGAAAGTATGCCATTCCTCCCTGTCCATTGCCAGTCTCAGAAGCTTTGATGTCCCCATTCCAGTCCAGGCTTGCGATTGCTCTGTTAAGATATGAATCTATGGGCGTCTCGATCTCTCTTCCTGCTATTTTTCTGTGAGGAACAGAAAGTCCAGCTGCTGCTTTCGTATTGCTGTTATCACCTTCCTGCTTCTAACCTGCCTTCTCTTAGAACTGCACATATTGTGGTGTGACTCGTCCAGGAATTCTTATCATTTCGCCTCAGGACTAACATTTCTGCTGCTTGCAAACGATCATTTGAGCTGATCAGGTCAATTTGGGGCCCGATTCCATTCGCGCGTTTACATAAGCTAGCTTATCGGACAACACTTTAAAAAGATGTTATTTGCGTTGTGATTCATGACAAAATTAACATTATTTCACAAAAAAACGTTTACGCAAACATAAAATAAACCCAATCCGTCCTTGTCCTTAATGCCCTGATCAACAGTCGATCGAATTTTTAATTTTTTGATGGAAAGTAAATCGGCCCCACTCGAATGATATGAATGATGCATTGAAATTTACCCCGTGATTGATGTTAAAAAAATAACGCAGTTGTTTTGGACTAGTATAGCTTTGTTGGAGCTGTCGCTATTCATTTGAAAATTACCCCACGATATCTTTTAATTACTTATGCAGATACTTTTCTAATAATACCAAAGAAAATTTATATGGCTATTTTTGACATTGAAATTAATCGAGGAAAATGTTTTAACATTGTGTGAAAAAAATCAAACGAAAAATGCGCTTTGTTTTATTAGTAGCTGTTTGCAGTGTTTTGTGCAACGCATACATACAGTCAAAACAGCGAATTAGAAATAAACACCTTTTTTGTGCCATATTTTTAAAAACAAAAAAACACTTATTTTGAAATAATTTTCTAAGCATGTTTAATATCTTAACAAACTGTTTTGGTATGTGGTAGGTGTAGGTGCGAACCTCAAACATGTTTAATACCTTAACACTACTCCGCACCAACAAAAGCAATACTCTTCCAAAAACAACAACAAACAACCAAGAAAGCATAACAAAATCAATATGAAAATCATTGTTTTCTTGAACTATTAACACTTTAAGTGTTGTATTCAATGGCGTTTAAGTGCAAAACAATGATAAGAATAGTTCACTGTAAATGCATTTGGACGGAGAAATGGTTTATGTCCAAAGACATGCATATCCTTTAGCAAGTCATGTATAAATTCTGAAGGAATATGACAAAAAAAAAATTCTCTGATTATTTAAAAAGGCTTGTAAAAGGCTTGTAAAAATGACTTTCACCTGTACAAATGGGCTTATTAAGATCAAGGAACCCCGGTTTTAATTATGAGAAGTCTTATTTCAGGACACGTGAATCATATCTAGCTAAATCACTTTGAGAGAGTTGTAGTTCACTAAAGAAAAATACAACTCTACCAAGGTATCAACATCGAAAAAGCTGATGGCGTTTGTCATATGAAATATGGTATGATTGCTTTAAAGAAGGATACAAAAAGACCTTGTATGACGACCCAACTTTGTTTCTTCTGGCCAGGAATTAATTACTCGGACAACATGTTTCAAAGCTGGCGTGGGATCTAGTAGTTGATATCTCAAGGTCAAACCCCGACAGCCCCTCTGAAGCACGCATGTGGAGTGGAGTGATTTTCCTTCGCATATCGCTACTATCAGACCATCAGCCAGCTCCAGTATTGAGGTTAATATGACTGAAAACTTGTTAGCAGTCTCTACAAGATACAGTTTTATTCTATTAACTTTGACCGGACTTTGGGCTACTTCTAGCCCAGATAACCTAATATCGTCTGGTCTGTCCACAGAAGTGTGTTTGGCAGCATGCCATAAGCAGCCAATTTTTACTGCTAAAGTCCCTGGTGTGCGAGGCCAGGAAATTGCCTAGCACGGGTCCTGGTAAAGGGTTAATGCCTAGGAAAATTTATATGGCTATTTTTGACATTGAAATTAATCGAGGAAAATGTTTTAACATTGTGTGAAAAAAATCAAACGAAAAATGCGCTTTGTTTTATTAGTAGCTGTTTGCAGTGTTTTGTGCAACGCATACATACAGTCAAAACAGCGAATTAGAAATAAACACCTTTTTTGTGCCATATTTTTAAAAACAAAAAAACACTTATTTTGAAATAATTTTCTAAGCATGTTTAATATCTTAACAAACTGTTTTGGTATGTGGTAGGTGTAGGTGCGAACCTCAAACATGTTTAATTACCTTAACACTACTCCGCACCAACAAAAGCAATACTCTTCCAAACAACAACAAACAACCAAGAAAGCAGAACAAAATCAATAATATGAAAACTATTGTTTTCTGAAAATCTACAACTATTAACACTTAGTGTTGTATTCAAGGGCGTTTAAGTGCAAAACACAATGATAAGAATAGTTCACTGTAAATGCATTTGGACGGAGAAATGGTTTATGTCCAAAGAAATGCATTCCTTTCGAAGTCTCCATGTATAAATTCTGAAGAATATGACAAAAAAAAAAAAATTCGTCTGACTATTTAAAACAAGGCGTGTAAAAGGCTTTGTAAAATGACTTTTAACATGTACAATGGGCTTATTAAGATCAAGGAACCCCGGTTTTAATTATGAGAGTCTTATGTCAGGACACGTGAATAATATCTAGCTAAATCACTTTGAGAGAGTTGTCGTTACTAAAGAAAAATACAACTCTACCAAGGTATCAACATCGAAAAAGATGATGGCGTTTGTCATATGATATGAAATATGGTATGATTGCTTTAAAGAAGGATACAAAAAGAACTTGTATGACGACCCAAACTTTGTTTCTTTGCGCCAGGAATAATTACTCGGACAACATGTTTCAAAGCTGGCGTGGGGATCTATAGTGATATCTCAAGGTCAAAACCCGGACAGCCCCTCCTGAAGCACGCATGTGAGTGAAGTGATTTTCCTTCGCATATCGCTACTATCAGACCATCAGCCAGCTCCAGTATTGAGGTTAAACCACCCTATGACTGAAAAATTGGCTTAGCAGTTCTCTACAAGATACAGTTTGATTCTATTAACTTTGACCGGAATTTGGGCTACTTATAGCCCAGATAACCTAATATCGTTTCTTGGTCGGTACACAGAAGTGTGTTTGGCAGCATTCCATAAGCAGCCAATTTTTACTGCCTAAAGTCCCTGGTGTGCGAGGGCCCAGGAAATTGCCCCTAGCACGGGTTCCTGGTAAAGGGTTTTAAAGGTGGAAGTCCCATAATTTTCACCCAATTTTACAAAGGTATTCGTAAGTCAAATAAAACTCTGGGAGACTATTTATCTTCTACTTGAGTACACATTCGGACTTGGTGCTGATTTGATTGTCCGGTCATTACGCCCAGGTGGTAAACAATCGTTGAAGGAAAATATGTCCATGATCTGAATATTGGAAAAAATTTGTATGGATGGAAAAAGCTTAAGAGTAACGTAGATTTACATATAAATCAAAAATAAGTTGAAAATTGTCCACATTTTGTGAGTATTTTGCACTTTTAATTTTCCGCCCCAATAGCTTACTCGAAAAACGATTTCCGCAAATCACATCGCCGGCAAGTGGTGAGGACGTTCAAAGATGATGACCATCCTCATTTACGTGTTGTGACCATATATACAGTGTTGCCATTTTCCAAACTGCGATCGATGTGTTTTATATCAACTAACTAATTTTAACAACACACGAATGAAACAAAATATGTCATTCTGTAATTATTTTCAAATTTGTATTATTATTTCATAATCCATAAATATTACAGTGTCAGCAATAACAATCGAGTCAACACGATTTGTTTTGGTCATACTTTGACGTCACTAGGAGAGCAAAATTGGGCGCTTTTGATCCAAATGAAGACGTCGTTTGCGAAAAATCCGCCCGTTCTCTTCGTTATGTCAAAAAAGCCAAAATAAAATGCCTCTATTTTGACTTTTAATTTTACATCAAATTGTATTATTTTTTCGGGAATTCGTGAGTAGTACATATATTTTATGAATGTAAAGTCAAACTGAGCTTGACAAAATCTTGACATATTTCCTTTAAGGGGCTTGGAAATTTTAACCTTATGTTACTAATATACGTATTCAATCAATATGGCAGAGTAATTTGATCTAGGCCTTCGCACGCTAACAGATATGGGATAGTGATTTGACTCGATGAAAGGTGTAATTGTAGCACACCAAGAAGTTGAATCTTGTTTGAACATCTTTTGAGGCGATCAATAAATAATTCATTTTTTTGTCAGAACATTTACGGAGAAACCACAAATATTGACTAGTACAAAAAACATAAAACAAAAGTACAAAGTGCTGTTTGTACCATATAAATAATAGACTGATTAAATCAAAGACAAGGATTGCAAATGTAAAGGATATGTTTCTCCAATCTCTTAATGCGACCAATTTGTATAAAAGCTTTGTGTATTTAAAAAATAATTTTAGGGATAAAATTAAAGTTCTACACTCGCTGTTTTTCCCGGGGGGACCTCAGTTTCCTCCTGTTTCTTAAAAATGGGCTCTTTCTTCCGTAACGTGTTTATATGAAATAAAGTGAAATGAAATAAAGTTATTGCGTTTGAACTAAAATGACACGATTTGTGTTGATGTGTCGATAAATACTAATACCTCCCCACCTCCTCCAATATACCCAACAACAATGATATAAAATGCCCGGGGGGGGGGGGAAATAAATGATTTGTTCATCGTTTGTGACACTTGACAGATAAATTTTAGGGGGGGTGGGGAGTTACTTTTATGGGTGTTATTATTATTGATAAGGATTAAGTCTTGCAAAACACATTATTCATCCGCAACGCATTGTGGGCTCAAAACGCATTTTGGTAACTTTGTGTGCATAGACTGAAGTTTTTTTTCATTCTGGTATGTGAATTGACTATGTATTTAAAACGTGTAACTATAGGGAGATCCTACCGCGAAAATGAAAAATGGAAGTCGGGGGAAATTTTATGTCTCAGTGGTCATATTACATAATGAGACCACGATTATTTTCTTTTTGAAGGTCAATGAATGGTAAAACGGTAAAAATAATTATAAAAGCGTCCCACCGAGATTTGGAATTCGAATCGCGAGATTCAGAGTCTCAATTGCTAACCATACACCATGCGCACCGATTGCAATGGCTTTTGTTAACTTTGTGTGATACTGAAGTTGTCAGATTTTATGTCTTATTGCTGTATATATAACAAATGTAAACGCGTAAAAAATAATATTAATAATTTTTAATTTAAATATCAAAAACGAAGTTCCTACCGAGATTTCAACTCGGATCAGCGAGATTTAAGAAGTCCGAGTGGAACCATTACTCCATAGGACCGCTCGCAAAATGATTCTAACTTTGTGTGATATACTGAAGTTCTTTCGTGGTAATTGTGATGGACTATGTATTTAAAAAAAAACGTATATTTAAATCCTACCGAAAGTGGAAATGGAGTCGCGAGAGACCAAAGAAAAAAAGAAAGTAGGGAGATTTCATGCTTATTTATTTTGAAATGGTCAATGATAGTAAAGTAAAAAAATAATTATGAGAAAGCCTCACCGACGATTTGAAGTCGGCGATCGCGAGATTCAGAAGTCTCAATTGCTTAAACCATTTTCACCTATGGGGATTACCGATTGCAATGGCATGTTAGTAACTTTAGGTGATACTGAGGTTCGTCAGATTTGGTGTCTGCAGGTCTTTTTGTCGTAATTGTGACTATGTATTTTAAAAAAGTAACTATATTTTAAGATCCTACCGAAATTGGAAATGGAGTCGAGAGATTTCATGTCTTCTGTGCTTTACATTACATAATGCGACCACGCTTATTTTCTTTTCTGAAGGTCAATGATAGTAAAGGTAAAAATAATTAAGAGAAGTTCCCACCGAGATTTGAACTCGGATCGCGAGATTCAGAGTCTCGAGTGCTAACCATTACACCATGGGACCGATTGCCATGGATTTTAGTAACTTTGTGTGATACTGAAGTTCGTCGGATTGAATGCCTTCAGTGCAGTGCTTAACATTACATCATGTGACCATGCTTATTTTCTTTTCTGAAGATCAATGATAGTAAAGGTAAAAATAGTTATGAGAAGGTCCCACCGAAATTTGAATTCGGATCAAGTGCTAACCATTACACCATGGGACCGATTGCAAATGCTTTTGGTAACTTTGTCTGAAATACTGAAGTTCTTTTCGTGGTAATTGTGATTATGTATTTAAAAAAAGTAAATATAGTTTAAGATCCTACCGAAATTGGAGTCGCGAGATTTCATGTTTCCAGTGCTTAACATTACATAATGTGACCACGTTTATATTCTTTTCTGAAGGTCATTGATAGTAAAGGTGAAAATAATTATGAGATTCAGAGTCTCGAGTGCTAACCATTACACCATGGGACCGACTGCAATGGCTTTTGGTAACTTTGTGTGATACTGAAGTTTGTCAGATTTTATGTCTTTAGTGCTTAATATAACACAATGTGACCACGCTTAATTTCTTTTCTGAATGTCAGTGATAGTAAACGTAAAAATAATAGTGCGAAGGTCCCACCGAGATTTGAACTCGGAACGCGAAATTCAGAGTCTCGAGTGCTAACCATTACACCTTGTGACAGATTGCAATGCCCTTTCGTAACTTTGTGTGATACTGAAGTTCGTCAGATTTTATGTCTTCAGTGCTTAATAGTACACAATGTGGCCAAGCTTATTTTTTTTCTGAAGGGCAGTGATAGTAAACGTAAAAATAATTATGAGAAGGCCCCACCGAGATTTCAACTCTGATCGCGAGATTCAGAGTCTCGAGTGCTAACCATTACACCATGGGACCGACCTCAATGGCTTTTAGTAACTTTGTGTGATACTGAAGTATCAGATTTTATGTCTTCAGTGCTTAATATTACACAATGTGACCACGCTTATTTTCGGTTCATCCTTCATGTAAGACATCATGGAATTAGCCTAGTATGAAATCTTCGAGGATCAAAGGAGTACAAGAATTGTACAGCTTTATTCCGTAAAAGAGTCTTTACTCTAGTCTAACTCATGAATATCTTACACCAAGGACACACCTTATTTTCTTTTCTGAAGGTCAATTGCAATGGGACCGATTGCAATGGCTTTTAATAACTTTGTGTGACACTGAAGTTCGTCAGATTTTGTCTTCAGTGGTTTACACAATGTGGCCACGCTTATTTTCTTTGCTGAAGGTCACTGAGAGTAAACGTAAAAATAATTATGAAAAGGCCCCACCGAGATTTAAACTCGGATCGCGAGATTCGGAGTTTCGAGTACTAACTATTATACCATGGGACCGATTGCAATGGCTTTTGGTAACTTTGTGTGATATATTTGTGATTGACCATATATTTTAAAAAAGTAACTATATTTTGAGATCCTACCGAAATTGTAAATGGAGTCGCGAGATTTCATGTCTTCAGTGCTTAACATTACATAATACCACGCTTATTTTCTTTTCTGAAGGTCAATGATAGTAAAGGTAAAAACAATTATGAGAAGGTCTCACCGAAATTTGAAGTCGGATCGCGAGATCCAGAGTCTCGAGTGCTAACCATTACACCATGGGACCGATTGTAATGGCTTTTAGTAACTTTGTGTGATACTGAAGTTCGTCAGATTTCATGCCTTCAGTGCTTTACATTACACAATGTGGAACGTTCTCATACTTATTTTTACCTTTACTATCATTGACCTTCAGACAAGAATATAAGCGTGGTCAAATGATGTAATTTTAAGTACTAAAGACATGAAATCTGACGAACTTCAGTATCACACACAGTTACTAAAACCCATTGCAATCGGTCCCATGGTGTAATGGTTAGCACTCGAGACTCTGAATCTCGCGATCCGAGTTCAAATCTCGGTGGGACCTTCTTATAATTATTTTTGCCTTTACTATCATTGACCTTCAGAAAAGAATATAAGCGTGGTCACATTATGTAATGTTAAACACTGAAGACATGAAATCTCGCGACTCCATTCTGGCTAGACATTCCAAGACCAGATCAACTCTCTATTACACCTTAGACAGAACTACCACCTGGCAGCAATCTCCCACGCAAGGAATGGGTCACCTTGAACCGGATTCGCACAGGAGTCGGTCGCTTCAATAGCAATATGCACCGATGGGGGCTGCGGCCATCGCCAGCCTGCCAATGTGGTTCTCCATCACAGACTGCGGATCACATTCTCAATGAGTGCCCTACCTTTCGTCCGCCGGTGTATACAGATATCTCCAACCCCAACCAATCAACAGTGAGTTGGCTCCAACGTTTACAACACATTTAGCTGCCGCCTCATACGCAAGTAGAAGTATATCATACAAAGTTACCAAAATCATTTGCGAGCGGTCCCATGGTGTAATGGTTAGCACTCGAGACTC